>CM034359.1:30860507-30966776 GCA_019925275.1 Mytilus edulis
CACAAAACATGATATCCATGTTTCATCTAATAGGGACACATCTTTGTATTTTTTAAGTATAAATACAGTTTGATAGCGTGAAATTGAATTCTCAGGAAGGCTAAGGACAGAGAGAGATATATTACACAAAGTTCAAGTAATATAAATGTTTTAAATATGCCACACAAAGTTAACCCTATTTTTCACCTTTGCCAAAACAGTTCTATTCCAGGATATAATGCAACGAAACTTCAAAGTAAAATAAAAAAAAATTATTAGTAAAACAATTATTGTCTATATATACAGAAGTGCTTAAAGTTGATATCATGGAGAATGATAAATATAGTGAGATAATGGTATTTCAATTTTTTTTGTTTTTTTACTTTTCAAGGAAACCAAGCAAAAAATGTTTTTTAATAAAAGGTATTTTGTATATCTCTGTCGTCATGCCAGTGTTCGCTTCTTTTATGTTCTTCTCTTAACTACAGTTGAATAATTATTGCTATTTAAAAAAAAAAAAAATCATAAGTAAAAATAAGAAAAAGTTTCTAGAAAAAAATAATTATGCTTACCGTCCAGTTGTCATCCTCACACAGCACCTTGAATATGTGGAGTTGGTCAGGTGAAACAGTGTTTATATCAGATTTGACACCCACAATATCTTTGCACTCTTTGCCTTTAATTATAAAACAAAAGTAGTGTGTTCAATAATTTCTATCGTATCTTATTATAGCTGTATCAATTATCATATTCCTATGATACTATATACTTCATTTTTTCTTACCGCAGTGTCCTTTTATATATTTATTGCACGAAGAGATATATCTCGCATCACACTAGACGGAGTGTGATACGAAAATGTTATATGAAAAACTGCGTTAAATGGTTAATTCGATTCGCTTATCCAGCATTGTGAGACGATATTACGAAATTTCCATTGGCTTTTCGTTAGTTTATTGACCACGTTCAGACGTTAAGGCTATGTACATTTTGTTTATGGCAACGGACATGGGTTTGCTACAATAGTATACAAAACACTCGCACTTTTCACCTTTTCTTCGTTTTAACAATTTGTATTACATTCTGAAGCGTACAAAAAGGTTTTCAAAAGTTGGATGCTAAAGTGTGACACCGGAAAATGTAATTAACGTCATACTGTAATGTGCAAAAGACTAGATAAAAAATTGCAATTAACACAATAGAAGTGTTGACCATAAGATAAATAAGTTGAGCAACTCTTGACAATTAGATATAATGCAATAATTGACTTTTGATGGTGTTCATACAATGATTAATTAACCCAAGAGATATGATATTCAACGAGGCCAACGGCCGAGGGTGAATGCATATATATCGGGGTGATAAATCATCGTATCATCTAAGATCAAAAGTCAACAACTGCTTTATTATAATTATGACTTTTTATCTTTCTTTCATTTTCTGGTATTTGCCTATAGCCTCGGTCACACCTTACCGGATAGCTCGGACGAACGCCTAAAGGATAACTTTTTTTCAATCCGTTCATGTCCGTTAGACGTCCGTTCTTATCCGTTAGACGTCCGTCCATATCCGTTGCATGTCCGTTAAGCGTACGTTTTATCCGTCGACGTCCGTTCTGCCCGGTGGAAAATTTTGAGCATGTTCAAAACTTTGAACGGACGTCCAACGGATAAAATGTCCGTTGAACGTCCGTTAGGCGTCGGTTTTGTACGGTACTCGTCCGTTTCGTTTCCGTTTTGTATCCGTTACGTGTCCGTTATAGATCCGTTGGAGGTCTGGATGATAAATTCACCAACGGACGTTTAACGGATAAAACGGATGTTGAACGGACGAGAAACGGACTTCTACCGGACGTATAACGGATGAACGGATGTGAAACGGATAAATGCTAATTGAAAATTTCGCGTAAGAAATGCCAATTATTGGTATGTCAGATTTCTTAAGGTTCATGAATTCTTATTATTCATAATCAATCTTAGAGTAAAGTCACGTCAACACAATCAAGCAGTTCTTATTCAGGCCAGACACTGCCCTTTGGTGGATTTTTGAAGAACAAACCAAAACCAGTTACACAGAAACATTTGAATATTTATGCGATTTACACGTATTATTATTGTCGCCTTTGATTTTTCCGTATATCTTGTTCATCTGTTTTATCCGGTACGCTTCCGTTATGTGTCCGTTTTATGCGGTACTCGTCCGTTGGATGTACGTTCGACATCCGTTTTGTCCGGTACGTGTCCGTTTCTCGTACGTTACATATCCAGTGTGTGTCCGTTATGCATCCGTTACACGTCCGTTTTATTCGGTCAGTACATCAACGGATTCCCAACGGATAACAATTTTGTCAACGGATAACAATTTTGTCAACGGACAACTTTTATTTTCATCCGTTAGGCGTCCGTTCGTGCTATCCGGTAAGGTGTAACCGAGGCTTAAGATACTGTAAAAACAGTTCCATGTTTTAATACTAAATATATCATGCTTTTGCAGTTGCTAAAGTCAAATACCACATATAATGCAGTTGGCAAAATGTGGACATATTAAAGCAGATTTATATGCAATATTTTATAGCGTCCATGTCTACGTGAATCATAAAAATGTTTCGGTCCCCTTTAAATCCTTTGTGTGTGTTTTTATTTTATTCTGCTTGTATTCCCTAGTGGCAGTGCAATTGTTAAGGTGGATGGATAATAATATTCAGAGGGATACATGTTCGGTTTTAAAATGACATTTGTGTAGTATAAAAAGCAATAGTAACAGCGAGTTTGAATGTCCCTCCCTCTGGTATATTTTGCCCCTTTTTAACAGCTCATGTGCGTGTGTGCGTGTCTGTGTGTGTGTTCTGTTTGCTTTACAATATTGTGACTTTTGGACGTCTTACGTGCTTAGTAAGTTAAACCAGAGATAAATAATTCATGTATATATCTCTGGTAAAACGTTATTCAATTCGAACTTTAAGTGCACGAAACTCTGATACATTTTTATGTAGTTATATGTGGTTGAATTGCTTTTGGTGACATTTGTTATCCTGGTGTCAGTAGTTGTCGTTTGTTGATTTTGTTCACAAATAAAGGCAACAGTAGTTTACCTCTGTCCACAAGTCATAAATCGATTGAGAGAAAATCCGGATTACAAACTTAAACCGAGGGAAACACATCAACAAAAGAGAAAAACAACGAAACAAAAGAAACACTGAAGTGCAACAAAAAAACGACAATGCAACACACAGATAAACGACCTATAAGATACAGACTGTCATTGTCATGACTTTGTACAGGACATTTTACGAAAAAAATGGTACGTTGAACCTGGTTTCGAGGCTAGCCAAAACTCGCGCTTTTATTGGAATGTCAAATTTAACACTAACACATTACATGACTGGAATACAATACTAATAAATGCAAGAACATTCAGGAAAGAAAAATACACGAATAAGCAATACAATAGTATATTTCGACATTGTAACAACTGAATAAAAACTAACACGTAAAACAACATAGGACAACACACACAAACAGCACATAAGTGTTTCTTATTTCTCGTTTTTTATATAGATCAGATTGTTGGTTGGTTTTTTTTTAATGGCTTTACACGTCTTGTCATTTTATGGGCCCTATATAGCTTGCTGTTTGGTTTGAGCCAAGGCTCGGTGTTGAAGACAGTTCTTTGACCTATAATGGTTTTTATTATACAAATTGTGACTAGGATGGAGAGTTGCTCATTGGCACTCATACCACATCTTCTTGTTTCTATTTAACTAACACCCGACTCCGTTTTCCAATCAAAATAATTATGGTATGTAATTATCAGAATAAATGAATACATTCTCCGTTAAAAGGGTGTTCAGTGACGAAAATATCTGATCGTAGTTTCTGTCCCTAAATCATTTTAGAAAGATTAAACATACATAAAAAGATGTATGAAAACATTTTTTTTTAATTTTAACGCATCCAAAGTATTTTTTTCTTAAACTTCGAAGCCAAAAGTGTATAAGAACCGAAACAGTTCAAGAGCAATATGACGAAAACAACATAAAACATAAAAATCCATCTAAGTTCAACTATGCCTTAGGGTTTTGAAACCTTAGTTTCTCAATATATAAACGTACAAGTTCATTTTTGTTTTTATCGTAATCATGTCAATATCGAAGTATTGACTACTAAGCTGATTATACCATTTTGAACCAATTGTTACCCAGTTGTGGCATCGACAAGAATTTACATTAAGTATTCAAATAAAGACAAGTGCATTTAAATGCTAAAAAAAGAAAATGACCTACCAGCTAGTTCCGAAATAAAGCTTTTAATCGTCTTATTAAATTCCTCTTTAATATCATGTGTCATGAGATGAAACGATTGGTTGAATCGTTCTTGTTCATCAAGGAAATTAGATTGTAATAGTTCCTGAGCGTCTCCTCTTTTACTGTGAGATTCGCTTAATTCGTTCATTTTTAATGATATTGAATCTAACATACTTTTGACTTTACTTTCAGTCTGAGTTTGCATATTTTCAACAGTTGTCTGAAAGGAATTGTTAAATTGTTGCTGCTCCTGAAGCAGGGTAGATTGAAGAAGTTCTATAGCGTTTTCTCTTTTACTGTGAGATTCGCTGAATTCGTTCATTTTAAATGATATTGAATCTAAAATACTTTTGACTTTACTTTCAGTCTGATTTTGAATATTTTCAACAGTTGCCTGCAAGGAATCGTTAATTTGTTGCTGCTCTTTTAGCAGAGTAAAATGTAATAATTCCAAGGTATTTTCACTTCTTTTCTTGTATTCCCCAATTTTAGTTGAAAATGAATCTATAACACTTTTGACTTTAATCTCCGACTGATGAGATATACTCTTAACAGTTTCCTGGAATGAATCATTTAGTCGTATTTTCATCTGTTTAAACCGCTCCTGCTCTTTTTGGAAAGAAGACTGTAGCAGGTCAATGGCATTTTTACTTTTATTCTCGAATTCTCCTATTTTAATTGAAAACGAATCTGTAACACTTTTGACTCTACTCTCCGACTGACGGTATATGTTCTCAACAGTGTTCTGGACGGAATCATTTAGTCGTATTTGTTCCTGTTTAAATTGCTTCTGCTCTTGACGGAAAGAAGACCGTAGTAGTTCAAGGGCATTTTCTCTTCTATTCTGTGATTCGTTGTATTCTTCAATTTTATATGATAATAAATCTAAAGCACTTTTGATTTTACTGTCCGATTTGAGATGTACATTTTCGACAGTTTCTTCGAATGAACCATTTAAACGCGTTTGCTCCCGTTGTAGTATTCCCCGCATTGATTCTAAAAACGTTTCAGTCTGCTTCTTGGCATTATCAATTTTATCAAGGTTTGTTGGAATCGAATCTTCCCAAGTTTTAATTTTTGCTTCATACATTTCCATCTTAAGTTCTAGACGAATCAGTTTTTCCAATACTTTTTCTTCAAAATGATATTTGGAACATTGTAGTGAGGAATCCAAAGTGGATCCAATTGAACTAGCACAGGACACAGCGTAACAAATACAAAGGCAAATAGCCCAAACAAAGGCCATTACGACTGTATCTTTACCTTACATACGTTTAGTGTTTCGTAATTATTGTGTACAGAACAATTTATACATTTCGTTTGGCTAGACACACAGCTGACCCCGATTTAGTTAAAATTTGAGAAGTAGGAATAAATACAAAAATGCGTTTATCAAATTCCGAAATGGATTGGAGATGTCTTCTATTTGCATAAAAATCATCTGTTGCAATATCATTTAGATAAATATGTCTATATTAATTTGAATAAATGATAAGAATGAAGGAATTTTGAGTAATTCAAACAAACAATTTGTTTCAGCATATTAGATATCACATCAATTGTATACTTAACATTACATGTTAAGATAGGTATACGTGCTGCTATTTGTTATCTTTTTAATGCCAAATCTATTGAATTCATAAGCTGTTGATCAACATAATATTAATGTAACTACGGTTTGTGGTCGACATTCTTATGTTTTCTGTAAAAAAAATATTAACATGTCTTATCTTTAAATCCAGAACATTTTACAATTCTAATTTGTTTGTAAATGACTATTCATTTCGTATTTTGTACAAATCAAATTAATAAATTAACCAGTTGTAATCTTGAGAAGACTTCGTTATATATGTAGGAATATTACAAAACCTAATCAATAAGTGATTTTCAAATCCCTTGAAAATTTTGTACCCTCATGTGCATGTAACATATATCCTGGCAAATACAATGTACAAGTTAATTTCGAGAGTCGCTATCATTACATATAACTATTGTGTTACTCAATTCATCTCCTTCCTAACTTAGGTCGGCTGTAGTCAGACATATTGGTCGATAAGTCGTTTTGAGTACTTGTCGTTCTAATCAGTTACCAATATGTCATCTTCCATTAACAAACCAAGACCCGAGTGGCTTTCTTATTCGGCACTGGTGAATTATTGTCATATAAACAATTCTATTATTATAGAATATATTATAAGTTTTTCGCGCGTCTGGCGCAAATATAAAATTGCAATGCTTGTATCTATGATGAGTTTATTTATTTGCTATACAAAGTGCATAACTAGCATCTGCGTACGGTCACTAATACAGACACTGTGTTCGCGGTCATATGATGGACCCGCAGGTAAAATGCAACCTTGCTATTATGGTTTTGTAGACCCATTGGTGACCTTGAGAGTTTTTCCTGCTCTTTTGGCAGGTTGTTGTATCTCTGATGAAGCCCTTTAAAGATGTATTATACTGATATGAGAAATAATTACATCAATAATTTTAACTTACAATTGAAAACAATGAGCAACAATTGGATAGAATAGTGAACCAACTATAATTGTATCCCTTTACTTTGAATTTATATCATGAACGATTCATATTGTTCTTAACTTATCTTTTTATTTTATTGTTGTGCAAACAAAAGATAAAACATTTGATAACTTTTTTATGATGTGTTTATGCAATAATTGTAACACATGTTTAACAGTTATAGTGCGTTTATAAAAACAGCAAATTTTGGAAGGGTGATGCACATTTTAGAAATTATAGGTAGATAAACATTGGGATGATTCGCTAGTATATCTTGTTGATCATGTTATTTGTTAGAAATTCTTTTGCAGATATATTTTTAGGGGATACATGCTAGCCAGGTACATGTACGCTGTCATATTAATTACAATAGATCAAAACTTCTTATCATGAGAAAGGTTGAAGTTCTTATATATATATATATATATTATTTCACACTGCATATGACACATATTTTTAGCCTTTAACTCGTCGATTGTTTGTGATATCACAGTGAAATATCTTGATCATATGGGTCCTCCAAGTACTTACATATATACGAATGAGTATGTTAATTCGATATTTAATATTTTTTTGGGTGTGAATTGTAAATACATTAGCAAATCCCAGTCTGCGTTCATGGGTATATTATTATAGCTTTGAAAATAGTAAAAACGGCAAATTCATGTAATGCCATTTCAACTCGTGAACCTTTTTTATGTTATCAGATAATGGCTTGACCCTCAAAAAAAAATGTCAGAATAGTTTTTATCAGAAAACACCGGGGAGCTTGGTTTAGTTTTTTAGCACAACATTAATATTGTTTTGTTGATGCACCAGTATCACAATTATTAATGAAAAGAAATATGAGATAAGAGCATCGGTAAATAGCCCGTATATTTGTTTTAATCATTTTACGTTTCATTTTAAAAATACCATATTATACCAAGAAATTGGCATTTAAAATCCAAGAGTTGTTGCTCTTTAGCTAGTCATATTATATGTACTATCGTAGCAGAAATTATCAAATTGTTGACAAACCTTTCTAAAATTGTCCGTTAATAAATTTTGAAATGATTAAGAAACTAAGGTTTCAACTCCCTCAGGCGAAGTTGACTGAATGAATTTGACTATTTATTTTAAGTATATTTGTCATAAAGAGCTCTTCAAAGGTTTCGGTACTGATACATCCTCAGATTTCAAATGTTTGGCTTTGAGCGTTCCTGATGAAGAAAAGCGCTTCCGATACATGCAATTTAATTATTAAACGTGTTGTTTTCAATTTTTTATAGAAAATCCACAGCCTTAATAATAAATTAAATAATATTAATATAATAAATACTTTATTAATGCGGAAAAGTACAATAATAATCTTCCTTGATGCACTCTGAATAACTCAAAACATCACAAAATTATAAGATATACATATATACAGCTTTTTATGCAAAGCAAAAATAATGAAAAACAAACAACATCATGTTAATGAAATACAAGACAAATATATGGATTTTAGAATAAATATAAATTTTATTTGATAATTAGCTCTTTAAATTAGAAACCAGAAATTACAATACCTTTGTTTGAACTGTTCTATCTTTTCTATGTTTTTTTCTACAGGGTTACTAGTACTGTTCCAAAAGATTTTTTCCCTTGTACTCTAATAATTGACAACTTTGTACTCAATAGAGCATTATTGCATGCAATGATTTTCTTCAAACAAAGTCATAAATAAAGATATTGCACTTGGTCAAAACCGATATAAATATGAACCAATTCAAGTACACCTTAGAATATCCTCGACTTCAATGACTGATACAAAAGAGTAATTTATGTTTAAAATTTTAAAACGAAAAACTCTTGTCTGGATTTTCTGCAAAAACATTCTTTGCCAATAAATTCCAATTTTCTAATAATAGGCAATAGATAATATCGCTTGGAATGAAGTTTTTCTTTGGAATATAAACAAAACGGCACATCTCGAATATTCATTTTGTTTTGCTTTTTTGATATTATCGAATTTTGAAAATTTTGCGATACTGCATGGCTATCGAAGGGGTCATCAACTTTAATGGAAGAAATCGGAACTTTTTTGTTTTAAATAATGTGAATTGTTAATTTTATAAATAGATTATGTACATCATTAGAACCCTATTAAGTATTCTCAAGGCACTTTTGTATTGAAATAAAACAAAATCCAACCAGTGTCGTATTGTGGGGGAGGGTAGCGCACCTGCATACAGAGAAAATGTCAGAAAGATATCATTTACTTGTGGCTTGCTGTAGGAAAAATCTTTTTGGTACAATCGATTACCTTACCCTTGTTATCTATTGTTTGCGGGAAGAGCTGAGACAGCAGGAATTTAGAATTTGTTTTTTTTCCATTTAAATATGAATTAATAATCATATCAAAACTTTAAAAAAAACTGATATTAAATATGTATCGAGTTATTGCCCTTTCGCCAGTATTTTCTGAGTAGATAATCTTTTTACATATATGATGTGTACAAGTTATCATTTTGTAAAAATGCCATACACAAGTTCTATAAAATTTGTGACGCATTTTTCGGGGTATCATTACTGTGCAATTATAGCTCACAGCAAATCTTGGTTATTTGTCTTCCCTTTGACAAAGATGGGTCAGTGTCTTCTAAATTTTATTTTGTTCAAATCTTTTGTGATCAAAGCACAGAACAAATTAAATCATACCGTACAGTTTGCACCTTATGTATTCATCTGCACTAGTCTACCCCAATATAGTATTACAACTCATCTATATCCCATTTGTCTTATGATAAACATTTACTATCATAACCTTTTTATCTATTGTATATATATTTAATTTTATGAAGATGCACATTTGTCGTGCAGATACGATTTTGGTTTACCCATAAATTTTTCTAAACATGCAAGAGGTTGAATGTTTGATCTTACAAACCGCATTACTTTACCCAATATATCTGATCTTATCAGAGTACTGTTAGATGTTTATATATTTATTGACAACTCTAAACACCCTTGTATAACCTCATGGTTGGACATTAGTATATAGTTCCAGCCTATAATTTTGTTACCGTAGTGTAGGAGTTTGATACTTTGAGTCACAATCATGGGGTTTGCTAGCCTTATAGAAATGTTAAAATATAAGTTGTTTCCTGTAATGAAAAGACTTTAATACATTGTGACTTGACTGCAGAGTTGGTTCATTTGCACTCATATACCATATTCTTATTTATATCGATACAGATAAAAATAGAAATATATGAAATTATATCGTATAGAAAAAGAAATATTTCAGCATATCAAAGACTTACAGAGTTTTTCTTTTTTTCAAATTGAAATGATACATTCTACAATATTCTTTGTAGTCCCCTGTACAAGTATAAAGACAATAAATAATAAAAAAAAAATTATCGAACTCCGAGAAAAATTTCAAACTGAAAGTCCTTAACCAGATGGCAAAATCAAAATTTCAAACAAATCAAACGAATGGACAAAAACTGTCATTTATTCCACACTTTTAACAGGCATTTCCTTATGTAGAAAATGTCATAATTAACTTAGGTTTATAACTAGCTAAACCAGTCACTTGTATGCGGCCGCATACAATTCGACTTCTATTATATAAAACACAGTAACCCGTTTGTAATTGTTTTCCTATTTTATTAAGCATCGTTTTTAGGTGATCAGATACTTGTTTTTTGGTTTATTGATAATTTAAGTCTTTGAAACGAATCTCTAAAATAGAAAACAGAAAAAAGTGCAAATTTTATTCATAAATGTTCATATGATCAATATATCATGTGTTCAAAAATATAAATTTGGATAAATTGACAATAGCTAGCTTTCCTATAAACAGGATTTGTCAAAACTCAATATGGAAGTTGATTACAACCTGTACATGTATTTTATAGATTTTGTTAATAGGCAAACAATATTGTTTTACATTTTGTCTTCTTTTGAAGTAAAACACTTTATATATGCATATTTTGCTGTATCTAGAGTTAAAAAATAAATAAAATAACGAGTAGGGAACATGTTTAATAGACATTTGTCTACGTGTTTTATCCAATTAATTGTAGGAATAAAGCAAACATAGGTTTTTTCTGAATCTACATTGATATGATAAAATTGTAAAATACTAAAATACAAATATCTATCGTACGGGAACTACCCATTTACGATTTATGATTGTTAAAGTTAAGATTAAAAGTTACTAATTAAATTTTAAGCTGTGTTTTTTAAATTTTGGAAAATACAAATGTACCCATAATTCTTTACATATCTCAATGATTTATTGATTAAGCCAAAATGAAGACACATTCTTTTAACTGGAATCCATATATCTGACTGTTTAAAACAATCAAACTATTATTAAAACTCAATTTTGACATAGTTGAATGTGTTCTCTTAAAAAAATAATATACATTTTACCTATCAAATTAGGCTGAACTCAAGGAAATTGGATACAAATATATTGTGGTACTGTCTACGGACAAGACAATTTCAGTTAAAAAAAATCTGTTAGAATTAATTGTGACTATATTCATGTTGAAAATACTGAGTTTTAATTTGAATAGATAACTTTCATCACCTATATATAAGATTTAAGTTCCATGGCAGACAAATAATTGAATTTAATACTTGTTATGTACAAGTGTCTTGTCCGTAGACACTTCCTCATCTGTTGTTAATACTGAAATGCAAAAGATAAAGTTAGAGAGAGAGATACTTTTTCTTCATTTGATTTAGTTAATCTTTTAAGGTATGCAGCAACTGGAATAAACAATATTGAAGTAAAATAAGGTATGCTTTTTATGACTGATAATCTGAAACTTTTTAAAATCCACTCCTGTAAAGTAATTTTACAAAAATTGAGAACACTTAAATCACCATTTATTTATTAAACATAAGATATTTCTAAGTTTAAACAACCCATAGGACTAACTAAGACCCATAAAGCCAAGCAATATTGATAAAAAGACATGCATGTCTACGGACAAGACATGTGTCTACGGACAAGACATTTTGACATATTTTTGATTTTTTTCCTCTATTAATAGATGGTAGAAAAAAATGTTAGTAGTGTTTTCATATCTACAAAAGAACAGGAACTTATCAATGCAACATTAATGTAATTATGCTTCCAGTTTACTAGGGAATGCATGTCTACGGACAAGACATTTTTTCACTTTATTTGTATATCCAACTTTGATGGCATATATCTCCAGCTAGGGTACTGCAATTTTGATAAATGAGGTAGTGTTTGATAATGTATATACTAGAAGAGAAAACAAAACACATAATAGCATAAATTTGATTTATTTTTCTCTTTTATCACTACACTGAGCAAGCTAAAAACAAAAGTACAAAATTTCATAAAAGCGCATAGCATTCAACTTTTTATCATAACTTTGTAACCACTGAAGAACAAATTGTCTATAACAGTGAACCAATAATGTAGTTCAAATTAAGTTCACTTATTAACTATCAATTGATAAAAACAGGTAAATTTTAAATGAAACAACATAACGTGTAATTTTGCCCATTTTCAGCGTGTATTTTAGTGTGTTTTTTTTCAAAACGGTAACACCTATACATGATATTTGATACTCATTGTGAAACCCTACATTCTCTTCTTCAGTTCAAAAATGTATTACTTATGTAAAGTTTATCTTCTTGTCTTTACAAGCCTATAACATAGACCCAATATGAAATGCACATCTGATCTTGGCTAGGCCGTTTAATTTCTGCCATCCATTTTGAACTTTAATATTTCATTAGCAATCATATCACATATCCATAGATGATAATAGTAGTGCACAAACCTATCTCCGAAAGAGTTATTAGGGAAACGCAAACAAACACTGCATACATTTGCCGTGTCAATCAAAAATTAGTTGAAAGGTATATGTCAATGTCTAAGCTACATGTTCTATTGATCTTAGAACTTTAAATACCAGCGTATTTGTCTGTCCTTTTCCCGATGTTGACATTTTGACTAACTGTGCTTTTGCATGGTTGTTAATGCATCCAAAGCCAGAACCATTTACGTTAAGGATCCTTTGGTAATACAGGAAAGTTTGTTTGTTACCTTGATTTGAATATCTTTTAATAGGTTCACGTGATCTGAACATATTGTCATCTTTATAGTAAAAGAAAATGCTTTTATATGTTCAATTAAAATGTTAACCTTTTCTCTGGGAACATTAAAACAAAAATGCGCGAAAACGATAACATGAAATAAGTTTCTTTCTACATAATTCAAAATTTATATTGATGTAATTATATTTTTTTAGATTTGCAGGCACATGGACATGGTGATATATGTAAAAGTGTCTGGCGGGATGAAAGTCACATAGATGGTACTTTATTTATTCGTCTCGGTGTAAAAATGAAATCAATAGGAAACGAAAATGACCTAACAAGACACACAGGAAACTTCATTAATAATATTTTATCGGATTATAACAGCAGTCGTGATAAAAGAAGACACTGCAAAGAGATAGGAGTTATTCTTTCCCCGGTGGAACAAGGTTAGTTTATTAAATGAATGCAGAGTCGTAACATACAATTTAATGTAAAATGCTATATTTACAATACTAATCGATTTACAATTAATTTTGCAGTAATTTGTGAAATTAGCTGAATAGAACTAATCAGAGATGTTAGGCTTATAATTTGGCATATTAAGACTCATCAGTTGTACTCGAATCAACACGTTTGAAGGTCAAATCATTATTAAAGCTGAGAAGCATTTAAAAAAAAGACTGAAACGATATCCACGTCGAATAATTAAACTGTTTATAAACAGTTAATGTAAGGAACATTCTCCATGGAACATTACACTGTTAATGTATATTTTATCAACATTGGATAGCTTACATCAAGGGTTGTGTCAACTTGCGTGACGAAAGTATCAGTTCCATCCACCCAGTAAAGAACAATTATTATAATATGTCAACAACATTCCAATTGGTTCACCTGCTGCATGTTTCGAATTTACCAAACTCACCAGTGGCCTCAAATCAAAACAATTCAAATAATAATTAAAAAATACCCGTGTTACGTTAATCATTTAAGATCCAACTATTGTAAAACACTTGTTCTACCTTTATTACAAATAAGTTTTTGTAACGCAGATAAAGGCTCAAATCATATCGTTTTCGTGTGAAGAATGCATAACATAAAACTCACGTGAAAACTCAAACAAAGAGATACAAAACTGGACTTTACGTCACTGTATTGGATACCTATATTACAAAAGTGTCCTTGCAAACAAATGTATATCGTTTGTTCTTCTAAGTATTCCACCAAACCTACATTTAAACATCAGCAATTAATGCCAAACCTTATGGTAAGTGTGAAACTACCTTTTTTGGAGATGGTGTGAATCGGACACTTAAAAAATCAAAAGACTCTTTCATCTTGAAATAGTATATAGGATTTTTGATTTGATCCGTTGTGAACCAACTGTGCTCCCCCTCTTCTTGAGTGGTTTCTCTATACATATGCAGCTGACTTTATACAGTAAACTTTTAGGGAGAAAGAAAAGAAGTAAGCAGTATTTTTTAACTTTACTTCTGAAACTGGCATTTTATAATAGTAGTCAAAACATATTAAACAATACATGTACTTCAAAGTATCATTTTATTTTGTCTCGCCTTACACAAAAGTCATGAAAGTTGGTTGTATACAAGAAATTTGTATTACAGTCTTGGGGTGGTGATGTAAGCTATTTTATAGAGCTTTGCATTTTAAAAGCTAAAAGAACTGGATGTTTCTTGTCTTGTATTCAGATGCTAGTAGCTAATTAATATGTTATGATGTTTCAGTTTGCCATTATATGTACATTGCACCTGACGCCATTTTCATGGTTCAATGACTGCATGTAAAAGATACTGTTACTTAATCAATGAAATGCTCTCTTATACTGTATATTTTATATATGTAATTGGATACATTTTATTGTATATGAGTATCTTGAAAGATCTACTTGTCTATCAGGTTGGGTTGACCTGACCTTGACTTTATTTCATGGATAATTTAAGTGATCAAGGTTATTTCAGTTTAATACAATGTTAACATGGTTAGGTTTGTTTCTCAGTTTATACTTCCTAATAAAATTGACACTGGAAATGGGGAATGTGCCAAAAAGACAACAACCCGACTACAGAGCAGACAATAGCCGAAGGTCATCAATGTTTCTCATAAGCTATAAGCTACATTGTACATGTATATAATCACTACTTTTGGCATAATTATGGAATAAATGTAAGTTGTACATGTTTGACATTTTTGAATGGCTTATTTCATCTGACAATGACACCATTTTCATGGTTTTTATGTTTAGTCTTTTTCTCTGTTTCTATGGTTACTATAAACGTTTAACCATAAATTTGGGGTATGGAAGAACTGCATATGTAAATTCAGAAATTCATGAAATTATCTGTCATATATCTGTCTGGCATGGTTATTTTGACTGGACTTCATTTTAATGGATTATTGATAATGTAAAGTTTATGTGATACTTATAGACTAGTAAAATCTTCTTATTACAGAATTTCAATAAAAAGATCATGAATAAGGCCACATTTAAAAGAATGTCTGTTTCCCATCCCAGGGGGCTTATTTTTGACCTGGGTGTGGGGAGGGGAAACAAACAATTTTTATTTTGGCCTAAGGAGATATGGTGAGACGACTATCAACCATTTAAACCATGTAGACCAAGTGATTTACTTGTTAAACACTATATAATAGGTCACTGCACACCCTTCAACAATGACCAAAAACTAAAAATTTATAATGAGCACCCTATAAAAGGTTCAGCCTGTAATGAGGCATCTGACACAGTTAATGTAAAATATTCAGACGAGAAACCCAACAGTGATGACAATTTGATTTATTACACCATACCCTCTCTCCCCCCCCCCCCCTTTTGAAGTTAAATGTCTAATCCCTTAGTGTACTGATATGAATAGTATTTTACTGGAAATATTTCGGAAAATAGATATTGATGCTAACGTAAATATTTTATCCAAAAAAAAAGACAGGAAATAAGTCGGTGAACCAAAAACTTCAAATCTAATTGAAAATTAAAGTGCCCATGAACTCACTGATCATGCACGAGTGATTCTATTCATAAAAAGTGTCCGTGTAACAACTAAGAAGAGTCTGTGTATCATCGAAAAAGAGTCTGTGTAACACCCGTTAATGTACTGTTTTTCTATAGCTCTGCAAAGGGGGGGGGGGTCAAAGTCGTTCAAAGGTCACTGTACGGCCTTTAACAATGAGCAAAATCCATACAGCATAGTTAGATATTTTAAAAAGACTCTGAAATGACAAATGTAAAATACACTCAACACTTCAACCATAACCGCACGTCAAACTTTGAACAACAGAAAAATCTGGTTGGACATTCGTTACAATTTGACACGACCTCATGAATTGGGTCATGAATTATTATTAGTTATTAGTTTCCTGTCTATTCTGTCATTTATTGCATTTGATTTTTAATTTGTCCGCATTTAACACACATTTGTGTTTGAGTGTAAATAAAAAAATGAAAAATGTATTTTGCGTTAAATGTGCAATAAACATGATGAAGCCATGGATTTGTAATCTTCAAAAAATCGTTCTTAAACGGTTGATAAAATGTGGAATGTCTGAATATAAATATAACGATTATGTCCACTGCGCGGTTATAAAATGGGCTATATTTGGACATTTTGAGAAACAATAGTATTTTTTTTCTATGATAGAATTTTGGGGGGCAAAACGACTTTTTTAATCAGTTGGATTTTCAATTTTGATTAAAAAAAAATTTGTTTGATTTTCTTCTTTTCTTTAAAATCATATCAAGATTCTTTAGTTTGGACATATTTTATTGTTAAAAAATGACAAATGGATTAGACATGTTAGACAGAAGTTTTTAACTTAGCAACGTTTTCTCCAATACATATATCAATATAAATATGAATGAATATTACATATGTCTGACTTTTATTAACCAATTATTTTTTTAAGCATAAAGATCTAAAATTAAATTTTCCCCCCAAAAAAAAACATTTCCCGAAAAAAACAATCCATACATGTATTGACGTGTTGTCCTTTTCGGCGTTTTTGTGACTTTCCAACCTATATCTTCTAATTCGCATGTTATGTTTTTGGCGTGCGTCTTCTGTGGAGAAAAAAGGTGGTCAATAGCTTACCTCAAGATGTTGGTCATATTCAACTTTATTCTAGTACGGCATACGTTTTACCTCAGCGAACTCTCTGTCTTGGTGATGTATCAATCATTTGCTTCAGGTCGATCCATTTCGCATCTCGTCATGAACATGTGTGATATATTTGCCACTGGACATTAAGGGAGCAATCAATTTATCAGTTTCATTTAGTGATGCATGCTAATTATATATAGTTCTCAAATGATAATTGTCTAAAACTGTTTCCATTTTTGTGTATTTTATTTCTTAGCGTAAATTTTAGAATTTCTTTCCGAATCTTTCTCTTTGCATTTATTTGTTTGTAAACATTTATAAAGTAGTCCATGTCAGGGGTTAGATTGTATACAGCCAATCTAGGACAAGGGCAGTAGAACAGAAAACAGTCTCCATTGTATACATACAGATGCATTTATGTTGAAGCGTAAAACAACGACATGTAGTTGAGCTCGTTTTGGTGAAACAATTACTGTCAAATCTTTATATATATATCTGGTAAAGTTGTCATAAAAGCAAAAACGGACGAAAAAGTTGGCAACAATTTATAATAAGACTAAACTTATTTTGGCCGTTTCGTTTCTTTTAAAGTGTTAAATTCAACCATGCGACTGGCTTACTTGGAGATTCAGGTGATCTTTTTCGTTTTTAGAAATTTCAATCGACAGTCGTATATCCCTTCAACGATTTATTCAATTTTTTTTTAAAGTATAGATAGCGCGAAACTCTCACTACACCATGCATAGACTTTTTTTCGACCAAATGCGGCTGCTTATTTATACAACCGAACAACCAAACGTCCGCACCCAATTTTAGCAAAGATATACTGTCGAACGGGGTAAGTCAAGAGATGTGAATATTTCTATACCCAATCAATCATGTATGTCTGGTGTATGTATATCACTCGTTCCATCTACAATATACGGAAATGACACGACCGGGTATTGTAAAGCTTTGAGGGACTTTTAATGTCAAATTCATATCCCTGGGCGAAGAAATTACCAAGTTTGGAAAACACCGTGTGTACACTGACTTATAAAAGTGTTTATGTCTTTCATGCTGTCTAGTCTGAGAATAAAAGTTTGAGCAGTTTTTGAAGGTAATAAATAAAAAAAGAAGACCGTCAAAAACTTTAAGTGAACGGAAAATGAGAATTGCAAACGTATCTCATTAATTTCGATTTAAAAAAAGTTACTATAAAGAGAAAGCAATGGATATTTTAAAGAGTCTTAATAAATTCCAATTAATGATCACAAATTTAATCTAAATCCAATTTCAATTACTTCGTGATTCTAAAATACGGGATTTTTTTTTCAGAAATTATCATTTTTTTTTTTAATCTGGTATGACTTTTTATCCTTGCTACGATCGACATTATTTCTTTTGCTGTATATCACAGCTAGCGAATTAGTCTAAACGTCCGTACAATGTATAGTAATATTTCTTTTCTTTACTTTTTTATTTTTAAATATAAGCGTTGTCTATTTTTATGGGCAAAGGACGTTTGCGCTTTTTTACCTGTAAATCGGTAGGACATTTGCACTTTAAATTTTGATTAACCTGTATTAAATTGACCGGACATTTGCGCTTTTTACCTATAGTCGTATACCTGTAAATTTTTAGTGAGAAGTGATCATTACGTAAATAAAATCAACTTATATTTGGTATTAGTTAGTTCGCATTAACAAAGTCTTAGACATAAAGTTTAAAGTTATAGAGACTTTTAATTTATTAAAGGTAAAAACTGTACATGTCATGATGGATTTTCGTATCGTTTTGATCAAACTTTCAAAAGTGAAGACCTTTCATGGAATTGTACCGTGAAAAAGTGTAATGCTAGAATTAAAACCACGGTGGGTATGATTGTCCTGCGAGAGAACGTTCTGTGCTGGTGATTTGGTCCTGTCAGGTGCTGGTGGGTCCTGATTCTGTGCTGGTGGGTTTGTTTACATTGTATCAGAGCGGCAATAAAACGACTGTTTTGTTGCTTCATTTTTCTCTGATGCGTCATAAGTACCATGCAAAGTATATTACAACAATATTATATTGCAAAAGTCGTGCAAGTTCGTTAAACGGAATTGTCCTGACGCTGTGCTGGTGATAAGAAAAACGGTCTTGGTTCTGTGCTCCTATGTCCTGGTTCTGTGCCTTAATATTTTAGTTAAAAGTGGCATATATTCAAGATCATTGATGCTGTACTGTTATTGACTAATTAACTGTTGTCTGCTTTCTTGAAATTGATATTGTCGTGAATCTGTTTACTGTTATTGTGAGAGTAAAAATACCCCTATTTTTAAATTATTTTTTTTTAAATTAACTGTATAATCTTATTTATTGGCCTGATAATGGAACCCTTCTTGCCCCCTTTTTAAGATAAGAAAATATGTTTACGATTTTCGGGATTACGATCATTTTGCAAGATCACCAAAATACGTTGTAATTTATACAATACTTATATAAAGAAGATGATGTGGTATGTTTGTTGTCAATGGACAAATTTCCATAAGAAACCAAAGGAAGTATGTGTTAACAACCATACGTCATCGTACGACCTTCAACAATAACCCATAAAATAAAAATGTAAAAGGTTTTGCATAAAAATGGTGAGCCAAAATATAGAACAAAGGACTTTCTGAGCGTTTGAATCATATGTCTTTAGCAGCTTAAAACACATTTGTTTGTGAACAATTTAGTGCTGACTATAAGAATGACAATAATATTGCGGGTTTGTTTGTTTGGTTTGTTTGTTGTTTTTTTTTGGGGGGGGGGGGATGGGGGATAAGTTAGAGCGAGGTTACAGTGAAAGTTTTAAGCTTGGAATAGTTTCCCGTAAGATTTAAAAGTTGTATTTCAAAAGAAAAATGTATCTTATAGCTATTAAAGACTCACTTGCTGTATCTGTAAGATTTTTTCAACATAATGTTTTTGTCTGAACGGTTATCAGGTATTTTTTTTTCGAAAGTTCGATAGAACACTGAAAAAAATTCACCAATTTATGAAAGGGCAGAGTAGAATATGACAATTTCAAAAATTAAAATATCTCGTAGCTTCATACTACCAATTGAGTATAAAACAAGTATATAAGTTTAAAAAAGAAATTCTTAGATTAAACACCTACATTTAACTTTAAAAGGTCATAACAGTTTAAAACAATACAAATCTACACACACAAAAAACTGGCTTAATTTCAACTGGTTATCAACCCGAATCGCTATAAGATCATATATAAGCTCACCTGTGTCGAGGGGTCGTGTGAGGTTCATGTATTGTCTTGGCGTCCGCAATTACAAAAAGGATCTTTTCTGAAATTACTTCACCAAATGTTACCAAATGATTTTTCAAGAGTGAATCTAGGAAAAACAATATTCATCAACAAATATGACCACTGTCTGTTAAAATGTATTCGAGTTTTTAGTTACTGCCGATTCCATTGAGTATGTAGGCAAAGGTAATATCTTTGGTTAGCTTGCTTGTTAGCTAATCCGTGAAGCCATTGTTAGGTAAGGTATAGTAGTACCCTCCTTTCGAAGTAGCCTGGTCCTACAGACAGAAAGATGTGTCATTTGTCGGACTAGTCTACTTTTAAAGTAGGGTTGTTTACATAACCTAACAATGATTTTTCTGTTCAGCAAGCAAGATAACCAAAGATATTTCCTTTGTCTACACACTCATTGAAATCGGCTTTCATATTGCAAAAGTTCAAGCAATTAGGGCAAAATTTACGGAGTAAAAAAAATCAAAAGGCCAATGTCTATCTACTTTGCACATTTCAGAAAATTCAGATCAGATAACGAAACTGGGTCCAGCAACATTTATAAGCAATTTAAGATTTTGACCCTCACAGTTTCCATTCACCACAAATATTCTCGTTACAACGAATCATTTTAAATACAAAAATACCAGTTGCCGTCTTTTGTTTATCTATTAATATATGTATACGGATAAAGCTATGAAAGGCAGCAGGGTCACCAGGGTGAGGAGTCCATGTCATCTGAAATAAATGCTAAGCATAGATCTAGAAAGCGACAGATAATCATGACATTAAAAAAACTTTCTTCTTTTCGACTTTTTTCAAACAAATTGACACATAAAATGAATCATATAGTATTGTGGAATTTTTAACTTGTGTTCAATTCATTGGTTACACCTTTTACTAGGATAACAATCTTGTCAAGTATGAGCTGGGTAAAATATTTCAGAAAAGAAGATGGAAATGTGAAAGTTTCCGTGCGTCAGGTGCAACAGCATACGAACAGCTAACATGCCTCGTCAGGGTGGAAGCTAAAAAGTCCACGAAAATTTGATTAAAAACCTTTATTCGTTCCAACAAAGTTATTGAGATTTTGTTGAAGATTTAACCATCTACGACAACAAGAATTTTTTTTAGAATTTACAGCTCTTCTATAAATATATGCAAAGCAAACCATTGATCAAATTGCTTGCTATGATTGTTTGGATGTTTGTAAACGACAGGTAAGTAGTCTGTTTACTGTTTACTAGAATTTGTTTGGACAATAAACATTAACTTCAACTCCTGTCAGTTTTTATTTGTCCAATCAAATCCCAGTATGTATTGAAACTCCGCCTACCTATTGTTTGAAAACTTCCAAGCAAACATAGCAAGCAAGTCAATCAAAGTTTTTTTTTGCATGCTTTTATAGAAGAGCTGTACTATATAATGCAAAGAAGCGTTTAAGACTTTCTCCAAAAAATACTATCAATTTCTTTTTGTCCTATGTAAACTTCCGTACAATTTCCTTCCATTCATGATCATTAAATTGAACTGTAAAATATTTCTTGGTACCTTCTTAATTCCTTTATAAGTCTTATGTAAACATAATTATGACAATAACTGTTGTGAGCACAAGATTCACTGCACACTTTTAAAGTTCTTCTTCATCAAACATTAAAATGTGAACTTAAGTTTAGAGACTTTTTTAATCGACACAATTGGGATTTTTGTATATGAAAACATGGTTTATCTATTAGTTGAAAATGCGGACCCTTTGAACTACTAGCTTTCAGTACCTGCGAGCATTCGTTGTTCAATAATGTGTGTCTTTGTGTTATTATTTTATGTGATAAATTGTTGTGCTGGTACACCACTGTAACAATGAAGGAGGAATTAAATGAGGAGGATTGGTTGGGTGGAAGTGTGGAGGGGTATGCGGAGCGCTAACAAACATGTCTATGCGGCATGGGCTTTGATCATTGTTGAAGCATCAATGTAAGGGGCATTTAATATCTTAATAAAACTATTCTTATTTTAGATACTATATATTGTTCTCTGATATTGGACGAAAGATGTTGCCCTTTTATGTAATTATGTAATACAAGTTACGATCATTTGAAAACACATATTAAACAGCCAAATGGATGCACAAGAGCTAAAATAGGAGTCATAGATCCTATTGACAACAATTATCTGCCCAATTTTATTGATTTTGTAACATTTGTTTCAAATATGACCAACTTCTTATCCAAAATCACCAGTACCGTATCAGGACCCACCAGCACAATGACAGGACCCACCAGCACAGTATCAGGACATGAATAAATTGAGAAAATGCTAAATTTTAATAAATTGCAATGTTTTTTCACAAAATAGTTTTGTCGTGTGGATTGCGGTATAAAAAGCGGACTCTATGAGCATTTTTGTTTTATTTTTTCAGTTCTAGATTTTCTGAAAATGAGCATTTTTGCGTTACGCTTACTGAAACAGTTTAGAGGGTCAACTTTTTAATGGTTTACATATGAACCTATAAGAAACAAAATTGAAAAATCTCAAATGTTTTCTTCCATTTTTTATGAGTGAAAACGTCAAAAATCATCATTTTCGTCTTTGTTTACATTTTTTCATCGATCACCAGCACCAGTCAGGACCAAATCACCAGCACAGAACGTTCTCTCGCAGGACAACCATACCCACCGTGAAAACGAACAATGGGAATACTAATATTTTTAGTCAGAAAAATGAACATATTCACTCACAAACGGACAGAACATTTAATTGTTGCCCAAATGTTTTATACCAGCTTTATACCAGACTGAGTCATGGATTTAAAAATGGGAACTATATTCCCCTTGTATTTATTGTGTTGACTGGGAAGTCTGATGAAATTACAATCCTACCGGACCTAACCCTGGAAAAGAGGAGGGAATTCATAACAACCAAATATTGCAAAAGCTTAAATGTCATATGTAAAAAGCGCAAATGTCCTTTCAAAACAAGCGCAAATGTCCTATGTTTTGAAGCGCAAGTGTCCAAAAAAAAAAAGCGCAAATGTCCTATGAAAAAAGTTAGTTACATAATCACTACTCGTTTTCTCCTTTCAGGCGAATTTCAATAACTATTTTTACACTTTCTTATTCAACAGAAAGGTATTTAAATATGAACGTACCACATGTAACGGAATTTAACAAGCATTTTATAATGCGACTTGTGTTTTCAAGAACGTCCTATTTTCAATAGTTCATAGATCTCTGACAAAAGTAAGATCATACAAGTTTCATGTACCATGTGCATGAAAAAACACACTACCAAATCATATTTGTAAATTGTAAAAGATTAAGACAATTTTTATATTTGTACTAGATAATCCTATGAAATAAAATAAAAACATATTTCTCTCTGCCTGAATGAAATTGTAAGCACATTTTCAGACTATTCTTTAGATATTCTTTGCAAAAGACGAATAATATATTCTCCTTAAACTGTAAATTATCAAACAGACAGACTAACTTTAAAGGACAAGCGTGTACTACTACCATCCCAATGTCGTAGCCAGGGTTGAAACGATGTGGATGCAAAAATAACGCTGAGCGAAGCGAGACGAAAAAAAAGAGACCATTTTAAGCAGACATTTTCATATTTAGGATAAACATAATATCAAATTTTATTTTTTTGCGAATTTTCCCTTTAATCCGTTTATTTTTTGAACTTTGACAATCATATCACATCTCCTTAATTTTATATTGAAGATATATAAAACAATGATAAATGTGGTTTGATAAAATGCTGTTCTCACTAAAAAAATCAAACTGGTTCGTTCGTTCGTCGGATGCTATAGGAATATTGAAAAGTTCCTGAATCATGACATTGATATAATAAAAAATCATGTTGAAGGATTTTGTGTTTTCTCTGTCTTTCAGATATTAAGTTCTCTCCCATCCTTGATATAATTTAATTTTACTGGAGCTTTTTCTACCAGTAGTTATAACTTGTAATAAACAGACATCTCATTTGAAATTATATACCACATGTTCTTATTTTAACAGCATGTTTATTGACCTATACGTGTCTTTTCTTGGATCCGTTGTAAACAACCACCATTCCATATTCGAATTCCTTTATCAAGTTATAATATCCTAATCCTGTGTTGAAAAATTCTTTGTTGTATTGTTCAAATATGTATTTATTATTTTTTAAATTGATGGTAAATAAAGTCACCTTTTCGAAATATATAAATATTTATTTTGTAAGAGCATTATTCTCATTTTTATTTTAGATTAGATTCTTAACATAATTAGTACTGTCGCTTTCTTTTTGTGTTGAAAACTTATTCAGTAGTTGTTTGTTTGTGCGTTACATATTTGTTTTTCGTTCAATTTTGTACATAAATAAGCAGTTAGTTTTCTCGTTTTACATGGTTATTTCGGGGCCTTTTATAGCTGACTAGGCGGTATGGGCTTTTGCTCATTGTTGACGGCCGTACGGTGACCTATATGGTAATTTCTGTGTCATTTTGGTCTCTTGTGGAGAGTTGTCTCTTTGGCAATCATACAAAATCTTCTTTCTTATATCTATTGTACACATTTTGTTTTGTCTCTGATATAGTCACCTTAAAAGGGTCTTAATTGCCAAAATGACTGGTTTTGTGGTTATTTTCATTTCAAATACCATAGATGAATGTAATAGGACAGACAAGGAACAACCAATGCAATGCATATGCAATGTATTTAATAAATTTGACCAAACAATTCTACAGGAAAGCTCCAAGTGATTGTACAGGAAGGTCCCGAGTAATTGTACAGTTAACTTGCAAGCGATTGTACAGGTAATACAAATATCCGACATAGAGAAAATGAATATATTTGGATTTCTACTGGGACAATGGCTTTGAAACTTGCAGAATTTATATATCAGAAAGGGTACATGTGAAAATTCAGGTAGCAAGCATTGATTTGGATGTTTATTTGACATTTTCGATCGCTGTTGTGCGACTATTTTGATCGTTTTACACGGAGCTCCACCATTCTAAGGAAAACGTTTGAAAGCATATATCTTTCTTATTATTGTATTGGTTCATATTTACATAAAGAATGTTTAGCTACCAATCATTGAAGCAGACAATGTTACCTAAAATGTGAAAAATACTTATTTAAAAATATCGGTTATTTTTTTTTTATAAATATCTTATGAGTTATCTATTCATTAGACATATTTAAGGTAAAGTGGTGTTTATTGCAGTCTTAGATTTTTTGTTTTTAAAATAACGTTTGATGTTATGCTTTTATCTAATGTTACATCTTTTTGTAGTAAGACATGGGCTTTGGATTATATCACGTCAGTTAGGTTAGTCCTGTGGTAGATATGTTGCTATACTACTCATCAGATATCCACTGAAAAGTAAAGGCAAGCGGAGAATTTGTCAAAGAGACAACAACCCGACAAAGAAGGGGACACAGTGCTAGGCCAAGTAGTCTTAAATGCAACACAACACGAACATCAATTCATCTTTGCACTTTGAAAGTTTGGAAGATGAACTTGTAAGGAACAAATAATTCTTCAGGAATAACAAATTTAGAAGCGGATCAATTGCATATTATGTAAGCAAGACATATTTGGTTTATCGCTGACTTTTATTCTTTCCGAATCATCATTGTAGATTTTTTCAACGATTTATTAAATGACCATGCTCGGTATCGTATGCCTGCATAGTTACTTGGTCCAGAAGTGTATTTTCCATTCAAACTAGCTCCGCTTCCAGTCCAGCATCCGGAAAACCACCACGCACCTATAATATTTTCGATAGCAGCACAATTCAAATTGAAGTGTGTGTCATGATCTCTGTCATATGTTGAAAAGAAATAACCGTTGTATTCTGTCATACCATCACCTGCAAATTTAAACAAATATTATACTCTTGTCGTATAATTCAAATTGTTTGTAAGCATGGTAAGAAATCTAGTTCCGAGTAAAATATGATTGTCACTGTGATTTTCCAATACAATGAAAATGAAAAATAACTTAATTTCTCGTTCACACGCCTATTTATTTCGAATTAAATTCGAATCGAACGCAAATTGCTTCCACACTCTTTTCTATTTTTTATTATTCGAGTCGAATTCGCATTAGAAATGCGTTTTTGTTTAAACCAATATTTTGAAAAGCAATAACCGTTGTATTATGTCATACCATCACCTGTAATTATAAAAAAAACCAGTTACTCTCTTCTTAAGCTTACAATTTCGGAGAAACTATAATCATGATGGTTGCAAGAAGTGAGGTTTGAAGTAAATGATGCCTTCTTTTTAATATATGATATATACAAGTCTAAATTGAAAACTACGTTCAAATATATTTATATATATAATGACTGAATAAATAGTCAACGATTAATCTTACAGGGCGATGGATCATGTAATATGATTCTGTACACTACAAAATATAATATATAACAAGTCAAAAAGGGTACAACATCACCATTAAATAACTATAAAATGAACAAATATTAGATATTTCGGATAACAGATATCCTTCTTCGGTAATAGCACGATGTAAAATGAATCATGTCAATATATTCAAAGTGAGACACTATCAAAATCTTGAACGTTTATACAATTTAAGCGGACACCACAGACGCTGGTACAATTTTGAAATTTCCAAACACGGCGCAAAGATTACAAAGATATGCCAAATAAAAATAGTTATTTGCGATGTGAACTGGCACAACTCTAAATTTCCAAAGGTTGTGACAGTTTCGATGTGATAACTGCATGGCGGGCAGTCCTCAAACGAAAAAATCAAAAATGCCCTAACCGATCCAAGTTGGTATACCATTTCAAATTTGACAACGGTAGGGCAATTGCATCAGAAACTACATATTTAAGCCTCCCAAACGAATAGCAGTTTAACAATGATTAGAAAAATAAGTTTTATCTAATAAGGTAAAATAATTGAACGTGGCTACGTACTTATACATCCATCCCAAATGAATGGAGCCCTGTAATTTAAACTGGTAATTTGAAAAAATCTTCAAACTGTAAAGCCAGTACGGAAGCCGGAGTAACTGGAAACAAGTGATGACAGGAAAATGAGTGACTCATTCTATGTTTTTTTTTTCATTTATGGGGAAACTGTCCTTAACTTTCTTATCCAAAATCTTTCCCGAGCGACTCTGTCGACTTTCGACCAACCCTCGTTGTGGTCTATGATTGTGATGGTAAGGTTTTTGAGATCAGCTTGGGCGTGCCTAGGTGATCTCAAATGACGACCTACGGGTAGGTCGGGCTTGCACGTGTAGTCACTTCGATGACCATTCATGCGTTTGTTGAATGGCTGCTCTGTCTCGCCAACATACTGCATGCCACATCGACACTGAAGGAGGTATACAACATTCTGGGTTTTGCAAGTTACATTGCTTTGGGATGGATGTATAAGTACGTAGCCACGTTCAATTATTTGACCTAATTAGATAAAACTTATTTTTCTAATCATTGCTAAACTGCTATTCGTTTGGGAGGCTTAAATATGTAGTTTCTGATGCAATTGCCCTACCGTTGTCAAATTTGAAATATTATACCAACTTGGATCGGTTAGGGCATTTTTGATTTTTTCGTTTGAGGACTGCCCTCCATGCAGTTAGCACATCGAAACTGTCACAACCCTTGGAAATTTAGAGTTGTGCCAGTTCACATCGCAAATAACTAATTTATTTTTGGCATATCTTTGTAATCTTTGCGACGTGTTTGGAAATTTTAAAATTGTACCAGCGTCTGTGGTGTCCGCTTAAATTGTATAAACTTTCAAGATTTTGATAGTGTCTCAATTTGAATATATTGACATGATTCATTTTACACGGTGCTATTACCGAAGAAGGATATCTGTTATCCAAAATATCTCTCTCTCTCTCTATATATATATATATGAATATGTGGTATGCGTGCCAATGAGACAATTATTCATCCAAGTCACAATTTATAAAAACAAACCATTATAGATAAAAGTACGGTCTTCAACACGGTGCTATGGCTCACACCGAACAGCAAGATTTAAATGGCCCCAACATAACTTGTGTAAAACGATTCAAACGGGAAAACCAACGATCTTATTTATATAAACTAGAGGCTCCAAGGAACCTGTGTCGCTCAACTGATATTTATATTTGCAATTGATGCATGATATTATGCAACCATTAAATTTTTGCCTTACTTTCGCAGATATTATTTTTAGTCATGGAGTTGTCAGTTTGTTTTCGATCTATGAGTTTGATGTCCCTTCGATATCGTTCGTCCCTCTTAATTATATATAATTGAATTCATTGATTCGTCTATTTTACATTTTGTTCGTCATTTCGGCTAACAAATTGAACATTTTTATTCTAATTATGTAGATACTTGTAATGTATCATAAGGAAAACGACGATCGAGAAACTTAATAAATACATGATCGTCTCGAAATTGCGATAATATACAAGAAGGAAAACTATGTATATAATTTTAACAATGTAAAATCAAAAGGAAGCTTTTTTAATTTGTCGAAATACGAAATTAATTTATCGTATCTATATTCATTTTGTATCAGTACCGTTCTATAATTTTGTTTCTCCCATATAATATCAGAACCCATGTACATGTATCTAAATATATAAATATAGATTCTACCTCTGCATTAAGTGCGATACGATATTTATCCACTCGAGACAGACTAATTTTCGAATTTAAAACGCGAGGTTCGAGAGTGGATAAATATCGTCTGCACGAAATTTGGTGATGGACTCTGTTTCTCAAACGATTTTAGACGATATACTCTATTCTTCTTTTGAAATAATCTGCAAAAACATTTGTTCTTTTTATGTGACGTCATCAGGCATGGTCACCTTCTTTCATGACGTCACCATAGAAATTTCAGAGGAAAGCAAGAAAATAAGGAATTTTGACCAATAGCAAACTGAGACAATCGGACAACACGTTTAGTAAATAAAAAAAGTCAACAGGTTATGAAAAGGATAAATCGAGTTAGAATTAAAGAAAAATATTTATACATAAATGATTTACCTGCATCGCCTGAATAGCCACTTATGTGAAGTCTGTACTTGTCCGATGCACCGTCAATTTTAAAATTCTTGAAATTGGCATATCTTTTATTTCCGTCCCAGTCTTCTAGATTTATTCTTAACTCGTGTGTTCCAATTGAGGTCAGTAATGCAATGATCTTGTTACCTGTTTAGTAAATAGATTCATTATGCAGAATAAAGCTACATGTAGTATACAATACACCTAATGACTACGTGTTCGCATTTTGACGTCATAAGAGATAACAAATATCTGGACAAGTGTTGCATAAAATCCGAAAAGCGATACGTTCTATCGGAATAACATTAATTGCTGTTATTGAAAAGAGTTGGTTTAATCAAATGAATTATTTTACAATAGTTACTCACTATGTTCACGTTAAACGTATTTGCACCAATTATTCAAAACAGTAATTTGTTCCTCTGCTAATATTTAGCTGTATCTTTCAACAATAACTTATCCTCCTGAAAGAAATTTCCATGTCACACATTTCGTATATGTTGTTTAATGTATTGTCTTTCTGGAATGTAATAGTTCCTACTTGTAGTTACATGCGCAGAAATACATCACTGTTTGTGTGTGTGTTTTTTTAAAATCGCACAATTTTAATAAACGAGAAATAAAAATAAGTTTACCTTACCAAAACTCTCCGTTTAAATCACCAAATCCATTTTCGTAATCTTCCCAATTTCTGTAGAATTCTGTTGCGCCATTAAAACGTTTTTGTATAACCTAAAAGTACGTATTGTATATAGATTATTAAGTTTGTGGTCACTCTGTTTGAAAGGACATAATTCAAAATAAATACCGTATATAATTGGCATAAATATGGATGATCAGTAAATTTAGTTGTTCTCAACTATAGCATAAACGTTGCACTTTGTAAATACAAATGATTCACAAATAAAGGTATCAGACGTATACTGCAATTCGAAATTCATCAATCGATTGAGAGAAAAAAAAGTTCGGGTTACAAACTAAAACTGAAAGAAACACATAAAATATGAGAGGAGAATTACGACACAACAGAAATACAACACTAAAATGTAACACACAAAATGAACCATAGCATAACAATGGCCATTTACCTGACTTGGTACAGGACATTTAAAGATTTTTGTGGGGGTTAAACCTGATTGTGTGGCTTGACAAACCTCTCGCTTTAATGGCAATGTTAAATATAACATTAAAATGACAACATTATATGACAGGTCTACAATACAAATAAATGGGAGAACATATAGGACAGAGAAACACAAATAATAGCCATCAAAAGGTATCAGGTTTATACTTTAATACGCCAGACGCGCGTTTCGTCGACACAAGACTAACCAATGACGCTCAGATAAAAAAGTTCGAAAGCCAAAACATGTACAAATTAGAAGAGCATTGAGGACCAACAGTTCCTAAAACTTGTGCCTAATACGGCTACATGTACGGTTTTCTGCCTGGGATAATTCATACTTTTGCAAACAGTCAATTTATAAAAATGACTAGTATATAATAAATATATATAATAACACCGAAGTGGTGAATAACTATAGAATAAAAACGAATATATAAAACAACTTAAATAAACCACGTCTTTTTTGTGTAAATAGATAATATTCACAGATAGGTTGTTTAGTTTACCTACTGGTTTCAAGATATGATCTCCATGATTTATCTCATAGAGACGAAACTTGCAAACTCAACCTATATAATACAATTTGATAGCGGTCAAATTGAATTATCGGGAAGACCCAGAACTGTAAAGAGAGGGGTAACGCAGAATGTAAGTACAAGTTGAAACTCATAGAGTTGGAGACATATCAGTGTTAAAAGTATGCCGCACAACCCTATGCTTTGACCTTTGCCATAAAAAGAAGGTGCACATGAACTTTCTTTTCCGGTATATTATTGTAACGAATATCCTTAGTAATAGTGACACAGTTTTGGTTGTGAAATGTGTACCTATTGGAAATAGCATTGTGTATATTTTTAAAGGTGCAACTCATGCAATATTATGGAAAATGGTAAAGTGAAATTATGGTATTGCGATGGTACTTTTTTTTATCTTTTGAGGAAACTCAACCCAAAAATGTATAAAGGCATTTCCCAAAAGTTATATTGTATATCGTTGTCGTCAAGCCAGTGTTTACTTCTTGTTGCACTCTTACAGAACATGTATATAGTAATTGTTATTAAAAAAAATGTTGTGATAAGTAAAAATTATAAGCAACACTTTTCCAGAAAAATTAAAATATTCATACCGTCCAGTTTTCATCCTCACATCGCAGCTTAAATGTGTGTAGATTGAGAAGTGCAGTAGTGTATATACCAGATTTGGCATCAGCAATATCTTTGCACTCTTTGACTGTTGGAGAATATAACAAAATTCGTTTGTTAGTAAAATTAAATTGTATCAATGGCCAGATTACCATTCATATATTACTATATAACTTATTATATATCTGTATTCAATTTTGTTGCTGTACAGATAAGGGACATCTAGTAAAAACAAAGTAGCAGTAATGGACTAAGATCTGTAGTTATTCCATACAGTTACAAACACGCTCCTTCACATAACTAAACATATCACTTTTTGATGATCTTCTTTAATCGATTCACTGGCTATGACTCATTAGCACAAATTATATATTGAACATAAGGGGGAAGCGTACGACTTGATTCAATTATAACATGACAAAAACACACAAAAATACAGTTGAGAAAAATGTGGACATAAGCAGAATAATATGAAATATTTCTTTAAAGAGTCCATATCTAGTGAACTATGTTAATTATTTCCCCCTTTTATTCCTCCGATGTGTTTTTATTTTATTTTACTTGTCTTTCCCAAAGCAATTGCTGAGGCGGAAGGTTAATAAGTGTCAGAGTGATATATTTTCAGATTTTGGCATTTGTGTCGTTTAACAGGAATAGTAACATCTCTTTTATCTGTTGACTTTTCAACTTGCCTAGTGAACATTTAAAGGATGTTATTTTGTATTTTGATTAATAAATGTCGTTGATTTTCAATATTTAAAAGAATCAAACAACTGCCTCACAATTCTTACTCATGCAACCTTTTGAATTGTGGTTTTAAACAATGTTATTCATTAGATAGTATTTAGCTGATACACATGTATAAGCTCAATATTTATAAGAATGGGAAATGAAAAAAAAACGTTAATTTTTTTTGAAAAAGTTAATCGCTATTATTCTTCTATTCAAACGGAAGTTAAAAACCTAAAAATCTAAGGTAGGTTGTAAAACAAGCAAAGTATTGGTATGTTCAGTTTACAAATATAAGAGGAAAAGTTCATTAATAGAATAATGTATGAAACTTTGTTTGCCTTACTTTTAACTGAAAGAAAATGCAAGAAGTTTGAAAGCCAAAGGAAAATAGATGTACGTAGACATATTTTTTTAATGTTTTGTCGTGATATATGACAGCCATAAGGTAAAAAAACCCAAAAGACGAACTACAAGGACAATTCCCTTATCAAATGGCAAAATCAAAATCTTAAACAACTCAAACGAATGGAAAACAACTGTTATATATCTGATTTTGTACAAGCATTTGTAATTTCTAACATGAAATATATGAAACATGAAACATTTGAAAGGTTTCCAATTTATTTAAATTTTGAATTCAAAAGGCCTTATCATACCATCTCCTATTTATTATCAGTAACTTAATTAACTTGAGTAACTCATTTTATAATCCCGTTTAATATATCTAAAAACAGAACAACACTTTCGAAAAGGTTGTCGGCCTGAAGTAATAAATGTAAGATGTGCGCAACTAGAAAAAAGGGCAACTTCTGGTACGGGTTAAAGACTTTCTTTTAATACGTTTAAATTGTATTTTATGTGGACTTACTATTGCTACAAAAATTCATTATTGAATATGTTATCGAGATCAACCTAATGTACAACAAGTAATTTTCTTGGAACGGATTATGGTGGACTTCTTGAGCTAACATAACTTACAGATAAATTAAAACAATACTTTTTCATTTTAATGCGTCTAAGGCATTTGTTCTGTATTTACCTTCAACAAGAACGTTCGAAGCCAATGATATATAAAAACCAAAACAGTTGAAGAGCCATATGACCAAAAAGAACATAAAATAAATAGCCATATTCATCTAAGATCAACAATGCTTTAGGGTGTTGAAAGCTTGGTTTCATAATAATTTCTGAATATATAAACGTACAATTCAAAAACGATTTGTTATAAATCATGTCAGTATCTAACTACTGACTACTGAGCTGATTATATCATTTTGAACAAATTGTTTCCCAGTTGTGGCATCGACAAGTATTTAGATTTAGTATTCAAATAAAGACAAGTGCATTTAAATTCTAAAAAAAGAAAACGACCTACCAGCTAGTTCCGAAATAAAGTTTTTAACCGTCTTGTTGAATTCCTCTTTTATATCATTTGTCAACAGATGAAACGAATGGTTGGATCGTTCTTTCTCTTTAATGAATTTAGATTGTAATAGTTCAAGAGCATTTTCTCTATTACTGTGAGATTCGCTGAATTCGTTCATTCTTAATGATATTGAATCTAACATACTTTTGACTTATCTTTCAGACTGAGTTCGAACATTTTCAACAGTTACCTGAAAGGAATCGTTAAATTGTTGCTGCTCTTGGAACAGAGTAGAGTGTCATAATTTCAAGGCATTTTCACTTCTTTTCTCGTAATCCCAAATTTTAGTTGATAATGAATCGAAAACACTTTTGACTTTAGTTTCCGACTGATGAATTACATTCTCAACTGTTTCCTGCAATGAATCATTTAATCGTATGTTCATCTGTTTAAGCTTTTCCCGCTCTTTCTGAAAAGAAGACTGTAACAGATCAAGGACATTTTCACTTCTATTCTCGAATTCCCCTATTTTGATTGATAATGCATCTGTAACACTTTTGATTTTACTCTCCGACTGACGGTATATATTCTCAACAGTTTCCTGGGTGGCATTATTTAGTCGTGACTGTTCCCGTTTAAACTGTGTTTGATCTTGACGGAAAGATGACCGTAGCAGTTCAAGGGCATTTTCTCTTCTATTCTGTGACTCGCTGTATTCTTCAATTTTATATGATAATAAATCTAAAGCACTTTTGACTTTACTTTCCGATTTGAGATATACTTTTTCGACAGTTTCGTGAAATGAACCATTTAAACGTGTTTGCTCGTGTAGTAGTATATCCCGCATGGATTCTAAAAATGTTTCAGTCTGCTTCTTGGCATCATCAATTTTATCAAGGTTTGCTGGAATCGAATCCTCCCAAGATTTTATTTTTGCCTCAAACATTTCCATTTTTAGTTCTAGACGAATAAGTTTTTCCAATACTTTTTCTTCAAAATGATATTTGGAACATTGTAGTGAGCAATCCAAAGTGGATCCAATTGAACTAGCACAACACCAAACGTAACAAATACAAAAGCAAATAACCCAGAAAAAGGCCATTGTAGCTATATATCTTTCCTTTACAAACGTAAATTGTGTGGTACCAAACACTTAATACATTTCGTTTGACTAGACACTGAGATAAATCTTTAGTTAATGAGTGAGTGCAGAGGAAGAAACATAAAAACCGTATCAAAATTTGAGATAACTAATATATGTTAATATGAAAAAAATGTATTTGTTTGATAATTGTTAAGATAAACATTTAAATTAATATTTAGGTAAAGGTGTAGATTTTCAGAGTTAAAGGAAACTAATCACAAAAAAATGAGTTTTAGTATGTTTGAGATTACATAAATTGAATACATTACACTTCGCGTTTAGATATTGCACCTGTTGTTGTTGTGTTTGTCTTCTTATCAAATCAGTTTAACTGTTTCAATTCTTAAAGCTATGATTGTCGAGATCTCATATTAAATAAAGATTAAGATACTAAACACGATTTTAATGAAAATATTTTGATTCTTTATATTTTTTTCTTTAAAAAGGAAGATAAGTTATCCTTGATCACAATCAATTTAACAATAAAAATTGACGTTTGGATTATGATTTTTTTTTGTATATTTCATTATAGATAAATACAATTAGTATTTGAATCAATACAATCACTTAAGAAAACACTTTTATGATCACAGAACCTGAAAAATAAGTGATTTAAAAATTACTGTTCACCTTGAAAGTATTGTTTCGCTAGGTTCAATGTGCCCTGGGAAATAAAATATGCTTGTTAATTGTATTAGGCCGTGTTAACATCAAACGCCATGTACAGTAAACATGTTTACAGTTAGTTTAATGTAAGGTACACTGGTTTCACATTGAATTTGTTCACATCTATAAACCTTGTTTAATTACCTGTACATAAGATTTGTTCACACTTGTAAACTATATGTCATTTAAATATTCATTACGTACATGTAGAACCGATTGCAAATGTTTCGGACAAATTTTCTAGTAGTTAGGGAACGACCATTTGACTTCGTAAAGGGTGAACTTTTTTGGAAAAATATTCTGATTCCAATTTGATAAAAAATATTCTGATCATAGAGATGATAAAAAAATATTCTGAATCAAGAGTTTCACAATATATTACAGTGTTAAATATTGACAAAAAGAAATTTGATGCTGGCATCGAAAAAACTGAATAAAAACGTTCGCGCGAGAAAAAATATCTGACTCAGAAAAAAAAAAATATACCAACCCCTTTTTTTTTTAAAGTTAAGTGGTTGCTCCTTTATGAAAGCCATTTTGACGATTTGGAGAAGTTTAAGGATACTCAAGATGTCTCGATTACGCACTCGAAACGTAGGCTGCAGCAGAGAGCATACAGACGAAGGAAAAGGATTTCTATTTCTTTCAAACGGTATTTCTTCTCGAAGGCGTATTTACAGTCCCTGTAACGTAAAAGTTTACACTTTTTTCGTTCGGGAATCGTACGTACAGCGTTCGTGAATCGTTCGTATAGAGTTCGGTCATCGTTCGTACATCATTCGTATAGCGTCCGTACAACGTTCGATCAGCGTTCGTTAGTCGTCCGTTCATCGTATGGTTAATGGCACCGTTTATAGGATTTTGTATATCGTATGGTTCATGGTATTGTTAAGCGTTTTATTTGTCGTATGGTTCATGGTATGGTTTAGCGTTTCGTTTATCGTATGGTATGTGATATCGTTTAGCGTTTCATCAATCGTATGGTATATCGTTTTGTTAAGCGTCTGATATATATGTTAGGGTTTAATTTCGGAAAGTTATTTCAATTATTATTTTGAGTTAAAATGATTTAATCTAAAAACTGCGGGATAAAAAAAACCAATTATTAGTTTGGATTGGATTAAATCTCCAACGAATGTCATTACGGAAAATATATAAATCGAAGGGGAAACGTTTCCTCCCATCACATTTTGACATGAATAACATGAGACCAAATACCCCGATATAAGTATCTCTCTTTGTCCTCTGTCTCCTCCATTAAATATTTCTCTGATCCAAATATTACCTTGACACAATACATTATATATAATGTTCTATAAATGAGGCTTTATATGAGATACACGTTTTATATCTATATGTATTAAAAAAAGACAAGACATCCATGGTATTTGTTCCCCTCAATGTCAGAGTCTAATATAAACCGGAAATTGTTAGGGATTCGCTGAAAAAATCTATAGAACCAGCATCACTTGTGATTCCTGCTGATGGTGTTAAAACTGTTATTTTGACTGTAAAAAGTGCTCAAGTCCATGTATTAGTAAAATACAGAATTAAAAAATAACTCTACCTTTCTTATATTTCTTTTTTTAGAGGTACACAAAATGTAAGCTTCTGGCTTAGTTTCACATATTCTAACGCAAATCATTTACCTTAAATAACCAATCAATTGTATTCTAAAAGATGTTCAATGTACGAATACACGAAATATTTGTCACTGGACGTTATGCATGCAATCGATGATCAAATACAAGTCTACAGTGTTTATAAACAGACTGCATTTGTATAATATGAAAGAGACTAAATAATATAAGTTTTCTTATTATTTTAATATATTTGAACATATTCTACATATGGTTGTTATTGAAAGACCTGAAATTATACAAATATCACATGCCTCTATGAAAATTTTTATCGACGCAAAATTTTTCCTTTCATCGTGCATAGCTCATTTTCCGATTCACTTAAGGTTTCTAACGATCTCCTTATTTATTACATTTTAAAATTAAAATTCTACACAAATTGCCAAAACTTTTATTCTCCGGCTAGACTGCGTAAAAGATGAATAATACTGTTTTGTTTGTGTATCTATCCAAGATACACTTTTTTCTTTATTTTGTTTTATTGATATCTCGAGAGAAATAAGAGCTTCAGAACAAAAGCAATGGGATTTCCATTATAATTTATATTTCCAAGGGTTGTAATTGGTTAAAAAAAAATTATCGGGACTCTTTTCGCAAGTGTCAAAGATATTGCTGATGATATAAGTTTCACAAAAATCTGACATAAATTGTACACATGACAGTGCTAACTAGTTCCGTTACATGTGGTACGTTAATATTTAAATACATTTCTGTTGAATAACTAAGAAAGTGTAAAACAGTTATTGAAATTCGCCTGAAAAGTGAAAACGAATAGTGATTATCTAATTAAGTTTTCAAATATCGAATATATAAATTAGTCTCTAAGTTATAGATATTTCATATCTTTTGGATAGTTTTGTGGTGTATCGTAAATTATACCATAGCTTTTGTTGAAACTCCCGAGACGAAGTCGAGTGAGGTTGCCGAGGGGTTTCAACAAAAGCTATGGTATAATTTACGATACACCACAAAACTATCCAAAAGATATGAAATATCTGTTTTAACCTATCGCATATATTGCTGTTTAGAAATGTGTATTTCATATATTTTTGTTAGTTTTTACTTTAAAAATACTTTAATAGGAATCAGTCAAATTACCCTTTTTGGACCTTACACATTTAGCTCCGCCTACTTTCTGAAATAAGCACGGGCTTCTGAAACAGCGGGAACATCAGTTAGACAAGATATTTCGACAGCGATGGATGCACATCTACATTGGTGACGGGTAACGTTACAGTCAAAAGAAATTGGATGTTCTGCATATGGCTGCAAGAGAGATTTTAAAAGTTTTCCGGAACCCCAGATTAAAAGTTGAACTGCAAAGGGTTAGTAATTTTTTTTTATTTTATCAAAATGTTAAATGTTCGAAATGTTTAAAATTTATTGTTGATTAATTTTATAATTCTGTGGAAATTTGAATCTCAAGAATCTTTTGGTGAGTTTGGATGAATATTTCCACGTTTTTATTTGTACCAGAACCCCAGGTTGACGCATTAATTAACAGGGAATTCAAAATGTCCACGATTAAAATCGCATGCGATGTATATTCTAGATAATTTAAACAAAATGTTCAGCTTCATTTTAAGGAACCTTTCTATTTTAATTCTCAAACATAATTGTTATTACTTAAGCAACCTCGTTAACAGTTTGGATTTATATCAAATCGGATAAGAATCCAGGATTTTTAAATTGGGAGGGGTCTAGCAAGTCAACATTTAAGGTAAAACTATATTTAAAAAAAGGACTACGCATCTACCATACATGAAGCTCCTTAAAAAGGGCGTGCCTTCCGCTCCTTTCTCCCCAAAAATATGTGCCTCGGCAATTTAAAACCCTTTTATAATTTGATAATTAAATTTTAACACATTTATACCTTTTTTTAAATTTGTTCTTGACAAATTTTTGTTTATTTGAGAATATAGGGACAACGGAGTTGGTGTACGTGGGTTCGATTCCCACCCTAGGCATTCATTTATATCGGCTGGTGCAAAGCGGGAAGTTTAGCTTAGTGGCCCCACATTGACTCTGTTGTTCATGTCAATTTAAAAATTCAGGCGGCCTCCTTTAATTAGGTCTTGCCATCTGTGTTTTTCTTTTCGAAAATCATGCACAACAAAACCATGGTATAATTTTCGGTTATTGAGATTTATACACTTGTTACATTCCCATAGGTTACATTGTACAGCTATATGTTAACTTTAATATACACGCTTGCAATTTGTTTTTACTGTCAGACAGGTGTCTGCTGGCATCCGATTGAACATCAGTTTAATGTAGGCGTAACAATCTATCATATCTATCCAATCAGATGTCTTGGCATTGTGACTGTGATAACATACGGTCCACAAAGTTTAGTTGTTTTTTAATAATGAATTATTAGTATAATTGCAATAAAAACTATTCATACACTAGTACTACAAATGTATAAATAAACAAACAATATCCTGCCCAAAAATTACTTTCAAGACACTATATTATACCAAAAAACTATTGACAAATGAAGACAGCGTAAGAATAAAATAATAACATTATTTACAATTATTACAATTTAACGGAGTCTAGTATAAAGTAAAATCACAAAAATATTAGAATGATAGTCCGCCTGTGTGCACTAAGCTCACAAAACTGCACTAAGACCATGATTAAACACAATAGCAATATTTCTATACTAATGAAAAGTCCTATGTTGGTGGGCTTGTCAGATAAAAATAGAGAACGCCTATATTTAAGAATAAAAAAGTGAAGAAGAAGTGAGCAAGGATAAAGAGTCATACCAGATAAAAAAAATAATTATAATTTCTGTCAAAAAAAGTCCCGTATTTTAGAATTACGCAGTAATTGAAATCGGATTTAGATTAGATTTTCGATCATTAATTGGAATTTATTAAGACTTTTAAAAAAATCTATTTCTTTTACTTTATAGTTACTTTTTTAGATCGGAATTAATGAAACCTACAAAAATTGCTCAAACTTTTATTCTCTGACTAGACAGCATGAAAGACCAACACACTTTTATAAGTCAGTGTACACACGGTGTTTTCCAAACTGGTAATTACTTCGCCCAGGGATATGAATTTGACATTAAAAGTCCCTCAATAGCCGGCCATGTCATTTCCGTATACTGTAGATGGAACGATTGATATACATACACCAGACATACATGTTCCAATACAGGTAAATTTTTTTTTTTTGGAGGACTCTTAAGAGGGGGTGTGTTGCATGTGCGGTAATTTAAAAAAAAAATCCAATCTTTTATTGTTCTTAACTGCGTTACATGCAAGTGCAAAATAATTAGTGTTGTCTGTTCAATTCAATTTATTTATGAATATTAATTTATTCTCCAGTGGCAAATATTTCATTCATGTTCATGACGAGAATAGTTTACATCAATTTTAAATATAATAGGAAGAACTTCCAATAGTCGTTCGACAGTAAGATTGGACGTAAACTTGAAATACCACTGGATAATGAGGGTAGATTTAATAAGGATAGAAATTTAGCCTTGCAACAGCTCGCTACAGTGGGACCACTTAAATAATTAAATCAAGAGTTTTCAATTTGCAGAGAGCAATGGTCCTGTCAATCTACTCTGATGTCGGCCATCTTTATTTATACGTGTAGTTTCCAAAATCTCAAAACGAATCTAATTTAGATAAGATCATAAAAATCGCATATTAAGTAACGGTGATAATTTTGTTAAACTGTATTGTTTATTTTGTCCGAGTTTTTTTGGTGTGATATTCTACACTATGCGACCGCTCTCCTGGTTGATCTCGTGAGAATAAGTTCAGCTTTTTTTCTGTATAGGTTTTTTTCTATTTAAAAAAATCTGTATGTTGACTCTTAATGTTTTGATTGATATGATTCGTTGGGTTGTTGCCGTATTAATGTATACCTTTAAAATTGTTTTCAAAACCAAAGGATTGATTGGGTATAGAAATCTTCACATCTCTTGACTTCTCCCGTCCGACAGTATATCTTTGCTAAAATTGGATGTGGACGTTTGGTTGTTCGGTTGTATAAATATGCAGCCTCGTTTGGTCGAAATAAAAATAGTCTATGCATGGTGTAGTGAGAGTTTCGCGCTATCTATATCCTAAAAAACATTTGAATAAATCGTTGAGGGGTTATACGAACTTCGATTGAAATTTCTAAACAACATAAAAGGTCACCTGCCTCTCTAAGTAAGCCAGTCGCATTGTTGAATTTAACACTTTAGAAGAAACTAAACGGCCAAAATAAGTTAAGTCTTATTTTAAATTGTTGTGACGTCGCGTACGGTGTTGGTGTTAGTTTTGGTAACGTTATTTAGACGTTATTTTTCATGCATTGTATAAATAACGTCGTACTTTTTTTTATTTCGTGCAGCTCAATGACTCCTCAATCATACAGCATAATTTATATGAGCGGTTTGCTTGACTTGCTACGTATAGAACCGAAATGTAAAAGTGGCACACATTTTTTTTAAGTACAGTTCAATTAAAACGGAAAAATAATATTCATTTACATTAGTATCCCCTTGGAGCAAAGATATTTTCTCTTTCTTTTGATTGAAACAGGATATTTAAAAAAAAAGTTTAAACCACTGTCTTTTCTGCTGCTTTTTCTTTTAGTTTAAACATATTTATTTATAGTGGATTGGGAAACAAGTTATTACAACTTATATTAATCCGTTTCAACTTTGAGGGTGTGAGTGCTTCCTTGTAGTCTTAGCCTGCTCTTTCCAAAATCTAAAAGGGTGAATTTTATGTGCAAGAGATATTGCTCTCTCTTAATAAAACACGGGTCAGTCATGTATCGCCCCCTGCCGACGGACTATCATTGTTTCACAAGACCATCATACTCGCAAATGGTGTCAAGGGCTTATTCTTTTATCCGCTTTTGATAATTTCCGAATACAAATTTTATTAGTTGAATCGTTTGTTTCATCGTCTGTATTAAATGTTAAAAGAATCAACAGTTGAAAGCAAATTCAAAATTAACCACAATAAAATTAATTTAATCAAATTTGCCAATTTCATAAACAAAAAGAAATTTAATCTCAACTATGAACAGAAAAACAGATGGGCGCATACAATTTTAGCGCAAAACTACTAGGGGACATTTTAGCGCAGACGTTAGAGCCCATTTTAGCGCAGGATTAATCCGTTCAGCTTGTCTTTTCGATAGCCCATTTTAGCGAAAACTTTCCTAGTTGAATAATACTAAAACCACAGGCATTTATTTATGCTGGTTTAATATTAAAGTTGTATGTATATGGTTCATCATGGAAATACAAGTAATTCTATAGTTGTCACTCAGCTATTTACGTTTTTCTTGATACTATCATCACAAGATAAAGAGAAAAATCAGTTTCTACTGCAACTTTATCAACAGTATTGTACTGATTGTGCATGGGTTTTCTCTTCTAGATCTCGCGCATGGGTCTTTGTTTTTTAATAAAAAGTGTGCAAACAAAATAAATATTGAAACAAATATATAAAGAAAAATGCAAGGATGAACTTAAGGATGTTTCATTTATCCTTGTATGTGCCCATCGAAATTGATAAAGAAGCATGCCAGCATTTTTTTATCCTTGCATGTTCCTATGTCCCTAGAAACATCCATTCTTTCTGAATTTGCAAATGTGCAAAATAAATTTCTCCTTTTTCTATTATAATCGTTCGTTCTAAGACACCAGGTCCCATGTACTGAATAGTGAACCTTCAAACTAGTCCCCCAAACTGCCTCAAATAATAGATAAAAGGGGAAGGAGAGGGTTTCAGAAACATTAAACCTGTTAAGAAAGTTTTGAATAAGCATTCAATGACATATTTGTCGCTGGACGTCAGATAAACAATGAATCAATACACAAAAAAATGGGACAATTTGGGTTAAGCTACGTTTCAAACAATCTCATTATTATAATTAAATCATACTATTGGTAGAGAAACTCACAATTTGTTATATCAAATTGACAATTTGTTATATCAAATTGACAATTTGTTATTTCTAATTGATAATTTGTTATATCAAATTGATAATTATAGTATAACTAATCGCCGTATTTGAATATCAAAAATAAGACAACGCGTGACCGAACGACGCATGGATTAAACGAGTGCGCAGCACGAGTTTAATCCATAGCGGCGTTTGGTCACAAGTTGTCTTATTTTTGATATTCAAATACGGCGATTAGTTATTCTTTTTATTACATTGGCAAATGGCTTTTTTTTTATGAAATTAATGTAGAAAATGTAAGGAACTATATCTTTTTCCTACGCATTGACAATTTGTTTTGATCCGACGTTATCGACGTCTTGACAACGCCTATTGTTGTATGACGTCAGAGAGTGAAATAACCACGTTTATTTCACATGTGAAATTATCGGTTTTTATCTAACTGGGAAATCAATGTAATTCATTGCAACCAATGTAATAATCTGTTATATCAAAATGATAATTTGTTATACCAAATTGATAATCTGTTATATTATATTGATAATTTGTTATATCAAATTCCTAATCTGTTATATCAAATTCATCAGTCGGAAAGCAAGCCCTTAGAAACGACCGTTGTTGCTACTTTCTTAAGACAACAATGGGACTGATATTAAAACCCGCCATTCTGAAATTGCGTTAATTTCGCGGATTATTTTTTTTGGCGCCAATTTGGTAGTTTATCTTTTTTTCAGTTTCCTACTTACCATTAGGGTCTGAAATAGATTTATTTCGATTTGTTGAGCATGGAGTTTATTTTCAAAAGGAAAAAAAAATCTCAAACATGTCAAATTGGCCGTGTTTTAACGATCCCGTAATGTCGTTGATCGTCGTTTAAAATTATTTTCTTCTATTTTTCACAGATTAACAAAGACTATATGTACTATACAAACAATTAAAAATACGTATCTCAAAATTTTAAAAAAATCATAAAGTATAACGTTCTATTATCCCTTGGGAAACCCCGTTTGAACTAAATTCCAAAAGAAAGACATTTTTTGACATTGTAGTTTTTCGGTCTTACACATCGATGTCACCTGGCATCTGAACACAGTCAATGTACACACATTTAGTATGTTTGTTTGAAAAAGTAATGGCGAGATCAGCTGTGAATATTTGACTGGATTTATCATTCTCTTTAAGTCAGTGAAATGTATGACTTAACTAAACCAAGGTAAGGAAATCTTATACTGTCTTTGCACAACCTTAACTGCTTTAGATGCACTGACATAAAACACATTCGTTGTTTTAAATAATACTTTTTTTTTGTGATAAAGGAATCCTGCAAATGTAAATGAGAAAGTATTGTCCTAAATTTCAACTTAGGCAGCCAACAACCATTTGATTTTCTGTAGGGGGTAGGGGTGGTGGCTTTTGATTGTTTTGAAGAAAAAAAGTTTGTTTCCAAATTTTGGATAAAAAAATTTTTTTTTTTACCCTGAGAAAAAAAAATGTTTGTTTTACCCTCAGCTGCCATTAAATGAAATGCTAAAATTGAAAGAGAAGAATCGTTTTCAACTTGTCTGGAAAAAAATCCATAGTCCCCCCCCCCCCCTCCCTTCCCTGAAAACAAATGGTTGCTGCCTTCAAACAATCTCTTTCAGAGTATCATTTTAATCAATCTTATTCAAAGCATTATCATACTGACATGAAGTGTGACTTAATTTTGACTTGTGATCTAAAACATAATTGTTGACTTAGCCACCAGAAACTGCTCTGAAAATACTTTTATATAAATGTAAAAATGCATAGTTTTTTTTAATGTTATTATTTTTTTTTCAAATAGAAAAAGAAAAATATTACTAAGTCTATTTTGTTCTTATTTATTTTCAAGTTATTATACATTATTATTATACAATATTTATATAGCGCATTATATAATTTGAAAAATTACCCTAAGCGCTTAACATGAATAAACCAAAAAATAAGATACATAAGGTAAAAGCAAAATATACAATCACATAAATACAATTTCTGAGCAGTGGCGTGTAAAATGAAATCATTGATTGTCGGTTAAATAGAATAATATAAAAGAATGTACAACCCACATAAAAATATCAAAAAATTTAAAATTAATCAAAATGAAAGAAAAGTAAAAAGTTTCAAAAAAATAAAAATGAGTTAAGAAAAGTTTAAAATTTCCTCTGTATAAATTTAAAATAATGATTATCATAAAACTATAGTGACTCAAGTATTAAAAATTATTAAGTAAAAGTTCACAATACAATCAACTGGTAAAACAAATTGTTCATAAATTTCAAAATTTACAAAAAATCAATGAAAGCACTTCGGAAAAAATATGTCTTAAGATCCTTTTTAAAAACGTCAAGAGATTGTTCATTTCGTAAGGATGAAGGTAAGCTGTTCCAAAGAGTTGGTGCGGCAATATCGAACCGTCGTTCACCATAGCGTTTTGTCCTAACATCTTTTGGTAGTCGTAACAGCATGCTTTTCTCCGATCGCAAGGCTCTACCAGGTTTGTAATGTTCAACTAATTCCTGTAGGTATGATGGTGCCTTGCCATGAATTGCTTTAAAAATGTACAGCAGGAGTTTGTACTGACAACGAAAATGAACCGGTAACCAGTGCAATGAAATGAGAACAGGTGTTATTGAGTCGTATTTTCTCTTGCGCGTTATTAGCCGTGCTGCTGTATTTTGCACACGCTGTAGTTTTGTTATTACACAGCTATTTGTTCCATATAACAGCGCATTACCATAATCTAGTCGTGATGTAACGAGTGAGCACACTAGAGTCTTACATGCCTCATCTGTAATCAGGGATCTAATGCGACCAATATTTCGTATCTGATGAAAACATGCTTTTGTCGTTGCACTAGCTTGTTGTTCCATGCTGAGTGTTTTGTCAAAATAAAATCCAAGATTTTTCACACAAGAAGCATCAGTCAATATAGTTCCATCGAATGTTAGTTGGAAACTGGATAGTTGCTTTAGTTGTTGTTTTGGTGCAAACACAATTAATTCGGTTTTGTCTTGGTGTAATTTAAGCATGTTGATACTCATCCATGCACTGATATCCGACAAACAGTTCTCAAGACGATTGGAGAGGTCTGACCAGTCTCCAAGAGGTTTAATGACTTGATACACTTGCGTGTCGTCAGCGTATGAATGGTAAGACATCCCATGTCGCCTGCAAATTTCTCCGACTGGTTTGGCAAACATACAGAAAAGTTTTGGTCCCAACACAGAGCCTTGTGGTACACCAAAGCCGAGTGTGATATCATCCGATTGTACCGATCCGATAGAAACACGCTGAGTTCTATCTGTCAAATATGATTTCAACCACAACAGTGCCTCATCAGTTATTCCAAATGAAAACTCTAAACGATTGAGAAGTATTGTATGGTCGATAGTGTCAAATGCAGCAGATAAGTCAAGCATAAGCAAGACGACACAACAGTTATTATCAAGTGCGCACACAATATCATTATGGACGCGCAAGAGAGCGGTTTCCGTAGAATGGTAGGCACGATACGCTGACTGAACATGATCATAGAGAGAATAAGACGTGATGTGATTCTCAAAACGAGTGGCAACGACTTTCTCATTTATCTTGGATATGAATGGTAAATTAGAGACCGGCCGATAGTTTTTTAACACTTCTTTGTCTAAACTCGTTTTTTTCAATAGTGGTCTCACTACCGCTTGTTTAAAAGGCGTTGGAACACACATTTCCGATATCGATCTGTTGACTATACTTGTAATAGCTGGTAACAAGTAGTCCAAGCATTGTTTTAGAAGTTGGGTTGGTAATGGATCGAGTTCACATGACTTTGTTGGAGACGCTAGAATTATTTTCCGTATTTCTTCATTGGTTGCTGATGACAGTGATGTTAGTTGATTACCTTCAAATTTAATGTCAGCTCTCAAAGGATTACTGTCACTTGAGGAGGTGTTTGTTGTTGACAGGCTGTCACGAATTATACTAATCTTTCCAACAAAGAATTCACAAAACTTGTCGGCAAGTAACTTGTCATCATCATGCTCGGGTAGAAATATTTCTCTTTTATTTCCCATCAAATCATTAGTCAAGCGATGCAGTTGTTTTTGATCGTGTCCAATTTCGGAAACTTTACTGGAGAAATAGTCTTTCTTGCATTTTATAAGAAGTTGGTTTGTTGTAATGCAGGACTCTCGGAACATTTGACGATGAATAGTCAGTTTCGTTTTCCGCATACGGCGTTCTGCTTTGCGGCGGTTTCTTTTAGTTCATGACCAGCACCATTTATTTATTGGTTTAGTGTGTTATTTCATAATTTGAGTCCATTCATTAGAACTATAACTTGCATGAAATCAATGAGACAACATGGTTACATTTAGTTTGTTCATAAAAGGATTGCAAAATAATTTTCCTTTTATAAATTTATAAAAATGAAGATTTTACATTCAAAATACTTTCATTATGATCTCTTTTATGTTTAAATGAAAAATGTAGGACCAATTTGCAAGTGTCAGTAATGAAAAGGAATATTCCTGTTTTTTATCATTTTAATACTGTCTTGATCCATTATTCATGAATATTTAGACTACCCCTTGTATAAATTGAGTAGACATTTATTTCTGTGTTAAAATAATTTGGTTGCAGCAGTAAACATACTTACCAAAACATGAATATTAAATTAACTCTTGGAATATTAAATTAATATTAAATTATTAACCCTATTATGGCACATAGGGACACATAGGGCCTATTTCACAGGGACTGAGTTCTGAAAAGTGATAAAATGTGTTTCTCTATTTTTTGGCACATGTTTACAGTATCAAAATATATTCAATAAGATAATTTTTAATAATATCCACATGTAAATAACAGCATATTGCTTGATATAACAATAGTTTGTTCATGATAGTGTCAAACAAAGGGACGTAACTCGTGAATTACCATCGGCCCGCTTCGTCAGAAATATCGACACATCTAACTGGCACATTTGCGTATCTTAGCATATCAACTGGCACAAATTTGACACATCATAGTCCAAGTTATGTTACATAACATAATTTAAATTCAGCATAGCTTCCCGAGCAGTTAAGAAAGAAAATTACGATTTTAATTTTCTGTGACCAATTTTTTTCGTCAACACCTTGACTTTGAAGACACATTTTGAGAGAAAAAAATGAGTTTAATCCATAATTGAGTTGAGTAATATATTTCTTATATACTCAAGAATGTTCACTTAAAAGGAAATTAGTTTTAATTCATGCAAAAAACTACAAATTCCAAAAAACGAGCTTCACTTTTTTTGGTAAAAAAATGCCCATATATGGTAATCACATGACGTCCATTGTTGCTTTAAGAAATGGGGTCAAACCGGGGTCAGCTTTTCGACTGTCATTATTCGTTATATCAAATTGGAAAAAGTTAATTAGCATGGCACGTAAAGGCTTTCGCAATTTTCAACGTTAGGCACTACATGTTTTAAGTTTTACAGAACGTAACGTCAAAACAAGTAAAAAAGCATGGTGTGACATTATGACTAGACAAAAGTAGTCGCTGACTGTGTCGTTAATACTTCCGACATGTGATCGAAAATGGGTTAAAAAAAAATCCCTGAACAGTAGATTTTAATGTTATATAGTATTTTTTGTGCTATTATAATTTCAAATTTTCCCCTCTCCAAAACTGTATGATATGACTTATCACACTTGTAACAAAAATGTAAAAAACGGCGTTTTGTGACATTTTGACTAGACAAAAACAAAATGATCGCGTTTAATTTTTTTTTCAATATTTTCTCTTAAAACTTCGACACAATTTTTTTTCATACACTTAAAAAAGGAGTTTACGTTTGAATAAAATTTCATATCGTAGAAAAGACTGCAACTGTCTATTACTTTTCATAAGACACTTAACAAATACGCCAAAACGTCAGAAAACGGCGAGTGTGACATTTCAACGGATTTAATAAAATGAACAATTTAGGACATAATTTAAACAAGACTTACTTATTGAAGACATAGAAAGTTGTATATTTATTGTATAATTTTGACACAGGAAGGGTGGATATGTAAATTGTGGTTTGGATCTGCAGCATTCGTTCGAATTTTGAAGAGCTCCAAAAAATATGCGAGATTTGGGTTTTGTGACAGAAACACAAATTTCAAAAAATCATTAATTCTGCCACGATCTTTTGAAATGTTGTGACACAACTTTTTATATTTTTTTTCCTTATTATATACGGAATAAAAAGATATATAATTTTCGGAATAATCTATTTGAATTACCTTTAAAAATCACTCTTAACTTCACCCCTATCCATATTTTTTTTCAATTTTCGGCTTGACCACAAAACAAAGTGAACTTTTCGTCCTGGTCAGACGCGTCCAGTTAAAGATGACGTCATAAATAAAACATACACCATTAACACCAAAGACTACTCTTTTTAGCAGTACAACTTTTTTTTAATAAGTTTTAAAAATGACAAGATTAACTTCAAAGCAAGGCTGATCATATGTCGCGGTGTTACTTGTCTACACGTTCAAAATCAGTGTTATTAGGGATCATTCGAGTAACAAAATGAATAAAAGTATTGATTTTAAGGCATATTCCATTTCTACTTTTAATTACGCACATTTTGATATATACATTTATATAGTTATGAATTCCGAAACTTCTAACAAATGCAATAAAGGCGAACTGGAAAGCAAAACCCGTATTATCACCAACACCGTACGCGACGTCTTGTCTACTTTTTTCGTCCGTTTTTGCTTGTATGACAACTTTACCAGATATATATATATATAAAGCCCAGGTGTCGTGTGGTCTAGCGGGACGGCTGCAGTGCAGGCGATTTGGTGTCACGATATCACAGTAGCATGGGTTCGAATCCGGCGAGGGAAGAACCAAAAATTTGCGAAAGCAAATTTACAGATCTAACATTGTTGGTTGATGTTTAGACGATTAATATAAGATTTGACACAGTAATGTTCCACCAAAACGAGCCTAACTGCATGTCGTTGTTTTACGCTTCAACATATGAGTTTTTGTATTTACACAAGAGAGATTGTTTTCTGTTCTATACTGCCCTTCTCCTAGTTTGGCTGTATACAATCTAACCCCTGATATAAACTACTTTATTAAATGTTAACAAACAAATAAATGCAAAGAGAAAGATTCGGAAAGAAATTCTAAAATTTGAAAATAAGATACACAAAAATGGAAAACAGTTTTAGACAATTATCAATTAAGAACTATATATAATTAGCATGCATCACTAAATAAGACTGATTGCTCCCGTAATGTCCAGTGGCAAATATATCACGCATATTAACGACGAGATGTGAAATTGATCGACCTGAAGCAAATGATTGATACATCACTAAGATAGAGAGTTAGCTAGAGGTGTATGCCGTACTAGAATAAAGTTGAAAATGACCAACATCTTGAGGTAAGCTATTGCCCCCCCTTTTTTCTCTACAGAAAACGCACACCAAAAACATAACATTACAATTAAAAGATATAGGTTAGAAAGTCACAAAAAAAAGGACAAAACGTCAATATATGGATTGGTTTTTTTTCGGGATTTTTTTTGTTTGGCAAATTTATTTTTAGATCTTCATGCTAAAATAATAGTTGGTTAAAGTCAGATATAATATGTAATGTTCATTCATATTTATATTGATATATACTGAGTGCTAATGAAAACAAAACACTTGGTTTTTCAAAAATAAAATTTATATTAGAAATGATAATCTTTCAAAATAAATTGTTCTTGAAAATTAACAATTTTAACAATAGATCGATATCAAACCAAAAATGGTTCCTTGTCATCTTTCGTGCGCAATAGGTAAACGAAACATCCAATGTCTAATCATCAACTCACAGTCCTAACACAAAATGTTACAACCCGTGGTGCAGTGCAATCACTACAGCGCCGTGGAATTGATCATCCTGGAAGTTTAATGTGATCCCGAGAAATTTTATTCCACTTGTCCCGCAAAGCAAACTCAAGCTGACTTTATGATACTGGTGGTGGTTTTCATCGTCTAAACCATGTTAAATCTGATACAAAATTTGCTCGATTGGACCAAAATCCGGCGAAAAGCAAGACTTTTGGCCAAGGCGCGTGCCAAATGTCTATGTAACAACCACTAATGTTTTGGGTACATAATGAATGATTTTTGGTCTACAGAATTCGATGTTTACGCCAGACGGCCGTTTAGATGTCACTAAGGAAAGACTGTGGTGCTCTTTAACAATTTCTGCGCAAATGGTGCTTTACTGAAATTGCTCCAAAGGCTCTACCGTGACCACCATTGAACTCTCGTGACCTTTGAACAGCCATCAGAGTCGATATCGGATATGTTAAAGACCAAATGTATCGGTCTTGCTGAGCGTTTCTTGCTTTTTGTATTCCGGGATGTGGCTTATCATTAAATGATTCATTTTGGTTGAATTTGTGGATGATTTGGGTTATTGCAGAGGCTACAACTTCAGTCTTCTCGTAATTGTATGCTGTGAAAGGCTTCATTGGATCATGCTTAAAACTGCATGTCGATGGTTGTCAGAAAGTCCTGGCATTTACTCAGATGTTTATTGCAGTTTGTTAACAATAAGGGCGGGAAAATTCATGACATTAGCTAAGCTTTAAATGATAAAATCGTGAAAATGGTGGGTATGTTGAAAAGCGGTGAACTCGGTTTATGTCCGTTCAAAATAACCCTTACTTCGCATTTGTTCCAAAAGTCACAGAACCGTAAAAGTCATTTTCAACCGACTATACAAAGTTCTAATATAAATAAAATAAAAAATATAAGATTTTTTTGAAAAACAAAAGTGTTGCGTTTTCATAGTCACTCAGTATATGTATTGGAAATGACGTTACTAAGTTCAACACTTGTGTCTAATCCATTTGTCATTTTTTGAACATTAAAATATGTTCGAACTAAAGAATCATGATATGATTTTAAAGAAAAAAAATAAATCCAACACATTTTTTTTTATATCAAAATTGAAAATCTAACTGATTAAAAGTTGTGTTGCCCCTACTAAAAATTCTATCCTAGAAAACAAGTACTTATAGTTTTTCAAAATGTCCAAATATAGCCCGTTTTATAATCGCGCAGTGGACATAATTGTTATATTTCTATTTAGACATTCCACATTTTATAATCAACCGTTTCAGAACTATTTTTGATGATTACGAATCCGTGGCTTCGTTGCACATTTAACGCTAAATACATTTTTCATTCTTTATTTACACTCAAACACAAATATGCTTAAATGAGGGCAAATTAAAAATCAAACGCAATAAATGACAGAATAGAGAGGAAACTAATAATAATAGGACGTACGTACGCCAATTTATGACCCAATTCATGAGGGCGTGCCAAATTGTAACGAATGTCCAATCAGATTTTTCTGTTGTTCAAAGTTTGACGTGCGTTTATGTTTGAATAGTGTTAAGTTTATTTTACATTTATCATTTCAGAGTCTTTAATATCTTACTATGCTATATGGATTTTGCTCATTGTTGAAGGCCGTACAGTGACCTTTGATTGGTCATTTCTACGTTATCCAGTCTCTGGTTAAATTCTCTTAGTAGACATTATCCAATCATTGATGATCAATTGTGATATAAAAAAGAAAACTGCAGTATCATATCTCGGATATATATCTAATATTAAATATAATAAAGAACAGATTGAGTACAAAAAAGCTTTGCATGTCTTATAAAATCATTGATGCTGTCTCCTTTCAGACTATCAAACACTGTCACCCTAATTGTTAACGTGGTATTATATATGATAACTTGCTGTAAATAATAGTAAAATGAGTATTTATTAACAGTACGCTCTTCCTGTTTTAGTTGTGGTGATATAGAAATCTTAATACCATTGATACACAATTAAAAAATATGGTGCAGTTCTTCAAATGCAGATTTAAACCTTATTAATACTAAACCCAGCCCCACATGCAGCTGTGGTCATCCTGTTGAGGATATTATTCACAATTTTTGTGAAAATTCTGTGTCCTAAATACTGTTTCGGGTTCGATCGTAACCATTACATAAAAAAAAAAAGGTTTCCCGGGGAAATCTTATGTTCCCGACCAGTTCTCTGCTTTAAGAAACCATTAACATCCACTTCAATTTTAAGTAACATTTCAGGACTTTCACTTATAAAAGGAATATCGGTAGCTTGAAAAACAAGTGAACACATCTCTCCCTTTTCAAAAGTATGCATCATTGCCTATAATATTTTCACTGTAAACGATTGGTCGTTGGTCAAGCTAGGACTACCAGGGTTAGAATCAGATGAGGTATGCCGTGAAATGTGTATATCATCTGGTGGAGTCTGCATCAGGGCAGGTAAAGCTGTCATGATGGTTAACGTGTGTTCTTCATAACGGGGAAAATAAAATAAATGCGTGAAATACACTAATAATTTATTAACTTTCCGTATTAATAGTTTCAATCGCTTGTTTTAAAGCGAGCGGTATATTGTAAAAGGGAGTCGTTCGTCTTTTATACGATAACACTTTTGTATACACAAACGACTGCTTCCTAAACGACTTAAATAGTGTATGTTTTAACAATAACGTTTAAATCTTGCCAAATAATATAAACGGTATCTTTCTACTGATTATGACTTGTTTTTGAACTAGTAAATAATGTGTTGGCGATTTTTTTTTAAATATCAGCTTATAATTAATTCCTAATGAAATATGAAAATATCTCGTTATAAATGAACCGTTATAAATGATGTGTTATGTGTTTGATTTAGATTCATATCCACTTAATATTATTGCGCATTCAAATATCTATAAACATGATAAAGGCAAAGGGCATTTAAGTCAAGAATGAAGTAATATAATTTTATGTGATAACGTATAACTAATTTATCATGTTTATATTTAAAGAAATATAAAAAACAAATCATCGTTTAAATATGACTTGCAATAAAACTTTAATTGGGTTCACATACATCCGTGTACTTTAAAAATCAACTTGGGTGCTTTCATTTACAATAAATCTAAAGTTGGGTTTACAGCTAGACATCCGTGTACTTAAAAAGACAGCTTACGTGCTTTGACTTCCAATACATCTAAAATTGGGTTCACAGACATCCGCATACTTTAAAAGACAACGTGGGTGCTTTAAAAATAATTAAACGAAATTCTTGGTGATCTACAAATGTATACTTTGAAATGCTTGATTTGATTAAAAATGTATATGTTTAATGCAACTCAAGTTAATTTTTTTTAAGGAAACGATGAAATGGGGCATTTAGAATCCATAAGTCAAGAAAAAAGACCCCACCGTGGTCAAGATTAAAACGACGAAAATACAAATAAAAGTCCCCAAAAACTCCAAAAAGAAACATAAAAAAATCAACTGATTTTGACAAATCATGATATATGGTTTCCAATTATTATAACGGTAACGTTTAAATAATTGACACCTCTGACAAATATGGATAATTTGACAAACCACAATATAAGTTGAATCAAGTTGACCCTAACGATAGTCGAAAATTACCATTTGGCGCATGACGGTAAAAGGCATTTCAACCATCTTTGAAAGATTTCTAGGGTCATTTATTACAACACGGGCCGTAAATGTAAAGACGAATATATAGATGCTTTATATTTTCATTGCATTGAAAGATATTTGTTGTTTTATATTTCTAATTGATCTCGTAAGGCCGTTATAAAACAATTTATACATGTTATAGTAACAGAACTTATTGAATAAAATTGAGAATGGAAATGGGGAATGTGTCAAAGAGACAACAACCCGACCAAATAAAAAACAACAGCAGAGGGTCACCAACAGGTCTTCAATGTAGCGAGAAATTCCCGCACCCGGAGGCGTCCTTCAGCTGGCCCCTAAACAAATATATACTAGTCCAGTGATAATGAACGCCATACTAATTTCCAAATTGTACACAAGAAACTAAAATTAAAATAATACAAGACTAACAAAGGCCAGAGGCTCCTGACTTGGGACAGGCGCAAAAATGCGGCGGGGTTAAACATGTTAGTGAAATTCATCAAACTGACAAGTTGTCACAGCTAGTTAAGATGGTAGGTTAGGGGAAACTGAGAATAAAAAAAATCTAGATAAAAACAAACAAAAAATATATTAAACGTAAAAACCACGAAAAGCCACTGGTCTGACAAGTGTTTTAAACTGGTCCGAAATGTCCTTCCACAACTAGATTCCACCTCAAGCTGACAAGAAGCCATTTTTTACCGATATTTTGTTGAAATCCCGTTGTTCAACTACAGAAAAACATCGTAGCTGTTAGCCTTTGTTTTGAACCGATGGTTTATATTTAAACTTTGAAACAACCCAAGATTTAAATGCTACCTGTAGTTGTAATTGTAATCCTAATCGTAGGTGTATAACAGTTTCCGCAAATGTCTATACGTAGTATTTTAAATGACTGTGTATTCTTCAACCGGTTTTGTTCCTCATACCTGGCCAACATTTAAAACGTATATCGCGTCTATTAAAACCCTTATATGTCATTTGTTAGAAACATTTGATTGTCGCAAATGAGCTCCAGTGGACAGTTTAATATTCATGTATGGTACATGGGTTGTTCTAGGTTATAATAAAGGAATCTTATTTGGTGTATCTCTTTGTGGATTCCAGTCCTTAAAAGAAGAGCTCTTATCTACTTCTATATGTATTTGAAGTTATTTTTTTGTTAAATCCGTTAAATTCTGGTCCAGTTGGTATTTCAATTATTTTCAAGTGATTTTAATGAAACGATCAACTGGAATTGAACATGAAACTATACGATTATATACAAAACTTTTATTCACTTTTAGCTGGTTTAATTTATCTTGATAATGATCTTCTTAACTTTTCGCAAGTGTTCGCGCCTAGTTTTTAAACAAAATTACATGATGTTTCCTTCCGTAAAACTATGCATTGTGATTGCATTGTCAAATCCTCTTTCGATTCAGCAACATTATGCTGAAATAAATTTTTAAAATCTGACTTTCAAACTGTTTATACTGAATGATCGAATGATGGAAACAGAGGATGCAGTCTTTTGAGACCGAGTTGCAACTCTCCGTTTACCTCCTTCTGCATCCATTTTTATTGAGCATTGATTGATTATTGGTTGCTTAACATCCAGTGGCAAATGTTTCATGCATATTCAGGACGAGAACAAGTTCACAATAAATACAATAGATAGGTCTTGTCATAATAGAGGCCATTTGGGATGATGTCGGGGAAATTTGGACTGCCACTGGAAATGAGTGTATATTGAATAGGGACAGAAATTTTTCCTTGTAACAGGCCACCTATGGGCCCTCAAAGAGTTATTGCAAGGGTTCTTAACGTGCAAAAAGCATGGCACTCTCTTTACACGAAACATCGGATTTAACGTCCCCATTTTGACCGGACGTGACTGCGAACTTAATACATCCCGCACAGTCAAACGGACGCCCAACTTCGGCGAGCGTTTTACTGCCGGTCGGGAGAAGACCAAGTGACCATATTTCTATTGTGTTTTGGTATATTGTGTGATGTTGAAATAGTACCTTTTGAATAATTATATTTAAATGTCGCTGGGATATAACTTGTTTATGTTTTAAGCTGAGTGTAATAAAATCGTTGCCATTTACATTTTTCCATCCTCTAGTAATGTTCCTTTGGTTGTAGATTGTTTTATTTTTTTTCCAACGTAAAAATATCTTTATTGCAAATTTGCTGTAACAATTTACTAAGTTTGCAGCTTTTAACTTAGTATCCCTCGTGTTAGCTTACCTAATAGTTAAGGGAAACACTATTTGGTAAGATATTATTTCTTCATAATATTAGTATTCATAACATAATTCATTTCACAAAATATATTTGATAAATTATTGTGATTACACATACATATTTTTTTTTCTTTTTCTTTTCTTTCTCCCTTTTTTATTTATTTTTTTATAGTTTAGTTTTCCGGAATCGACTCCGTTATCGGTATGATCCGTGTTGCCATTAATATTGAGCATAGTGTTATTTCTCAAAACATGTGCGTTATCGGATATAGCTTAGATGTGTGTCGTCTAAATATTATTATTATCCACAGGATTTAACTTATGTAATTATATTTGGTGAGTGTTCAAACTTTATTGATTTATCTACTGATCTTTTTCTTCTGTCGAAATGTATATGTAATATACAATTAAGTAAAGTTTAATATGTTTAAGTTAAACACTCGTCCGAGAACAGACGTTAATTTTCCACATTAATTAATAAACGTACATTTATACTGTATCAATTCTTTTTATCTTTTGTACGTACACATTTTAAAATAAAAAAAATACAGTATAATTCACATGTGGAAACTCATGCATGGTTGAACATGCTTACAAACATACATTGTGTATCTAGGACATGCATGGTTGAACCCGATCAAAAATATTACCATAGTTGGCCTGTGTACAAAAAACAATTGTGTACACGATGTTCAGTGCTTTGTACAAAGATAAGTCCTGATTCATATGATTCTCTTCAATGAATCTATTTGTTTTTAGAATTATCTTATTTTTTATGTGTTATTAAAATCGTTTATTTCAATAATTTCTGAAATTTCTTTCTGAAATTTTTTAAAAATGTTTACTTTTTTGTCTTCTTTTCTGAGACAAAATGTGCTTTGTATATTGAGAAGGATATTATAGTGAATATGTAAATAATATCAAAGTATGATGTATCTTATCATGTTTATAGTTTCTTTTTTTTACAATGCTTACATAAGTTGTTTTCAGTAATTTTCCACTTTTTTAAAAGTTCATTTCTTGGCAGTATGTAGTGAATAAGTTTTCATCTAAATATTTTCAATCTATTATCAGTGAGATATTGAAAAAATAAAAAAAAACAGAAGTATTTATCATTTTAGAATTTAAATTTTTCGTAAATATATTTTCCCACATAAGAAAACCATTTGATTTATCACTACTTTCTTTTAGTGTGAACATTTTATAGAGATCTTTTGTACTCATTACGGGAGTAATTGTCCTGTGCATACTTTTAAAGTCATTTATAACTTTAACTTTAGTTTTAATTGAATCTTCAGTACGAAGAATTGTTTTCCAATCAATTGGTATTGCTTTTTTTAACATATATATATATTTGCTTTATCCAATTTTGTTTATATTTAAGTTTAGGTAATATGATAGTTTCAGAGATATTACCCTGTTCATCAATTATATCATTTATATTAATAATGTCACTTTTTATCCAATCTTCAAAGTTTAAACATTTTCCATTAACCCGGATATTATCGTTTTCCCACAAAACTTGTTTTCTAATTTAAAATTTTTTTTGGGATACTTTGTATTTCCTCCTTTTACACTCTTTAATTGGTTGTTTATAGAAGTCAGGTAAATGTTGTAACTTACTTTTATCACTGTCGTTTTTATTTTTAAATTCATTTTAAATACAAGAAGATTTTCTCCTAATTTGTTGAAATAAAATTTGGGAATAATTGCCCAGTTATCATTTTTATTTTCACTTAATTTGAGAATCCAGTTGATATGCAGTGATTTTATGTAAGCATCAATGTCTGTCATCTTAATACACTGACATGTGAATGTACTTAGAAGGTGTTTTACTCGATTTAAAAAAAAATTCAAGATGGACAAGCATTTTACTCAAATTGCTTTATAAATAGCAAACTGTGTTGATCTGTATCAGTTAAAAACTAATATGCACAATCAGTTCTTCCTTCCCTCTGTATTCAATTACAAATATAAATCTTAAATAATGAAAAAATACACACTAAATTTGAAAAAGAAAAAAATGTAAAATTTTGAAAATTTGGTTACCATAGCAACCATTTTTATTAAATTTCATTGAGCAAAAATATTTCTCAGGACTGAAAAATTTTACTGATTCATTTTGTTATATTGTAAAGAATTTAATGCCATGTTTGTATTGTGTAAATATGTAAAATACTTGGATTATTATTGATTTGTAGAAAAATACAATTTACGGAATTTGAAAATCTTGTGTTTTTCATTCATTAATAAAAAAAATTGCAATTATTTGCCCATTGATTTTATTTTATAATTTGAAAGCCCTTAATAGGTTCTTTCTAAATATACCTCACATTTAACTGGGAGACGCTGCATTTAAGAACAAAATCAACTTGAATATCCTGTATTTACGCATTTTTCACTGAAATCCAAATTTGCCATTTGACCATATCTTTACTAGCTGGTAGCAGAAAAATTGATAATGGTAAATGTAAATCATATGTGAATTTTAAACAGCTTAAAGGTCATTTATATTATACTATTAAGAAAAAAAGGTTATGTTATACATGAAAACAGTACTAAACAGTGCAAAATGTCGTTTTTTCACTTTTTTTAGAGTTAAAATATGACCTTTTTTTGCTAAAATCAACCTATGTGGTTTCCATGGCAACCGGAATATTCCGGAACAATTTGTTGCCTGGTATTGCCTTTAGGTAAGGTATTGACTATTACATATAAATTTCATCAAAATCTGAGACCATGTGGGCCATACCCTATTAGAATTTCTTTGGTGGTTACAGAGAATTGCTCTTAATAAGTTGTACATCAGGCCATTACTTTTTCTTAATTCAATTGTTCCGTATTTAACATGTCTGGACTGTTTTCTTTGTCTTTTTTGAAGGTTATATTTACTTTGTTATTTGAACCTCTGTTGATAGTCGTTTCTTGGCAATCATACAACATATACTTTGTTCTATATGGATTGCAGACCTGAAAAAGATGTTCAAAGTTGAATATGCAGCAAACTTCAAACAGCCTACTACAACTTATTTACCATGAAACAATTGATCAGAATTGAACTATACATGTATACATTTATAATTGATTTCATCCCAGTCCTCATGTACATGTGCCACTATAGCTATTAATCAACAGAACAAATGTAAATACTTATAGTTTGAGTTTTTTTTTGTTTATAAATCTCTAATCTTTATATCAATATATTAACTGTATCCTAATATGAACATGTTGGGCTCTTCTACAGCAGAATATACAGTATAAGATTTTCTTATTTGTATAGGCCTGTTTACAGGATGTACATGTATAATGGAATACTGTTGCCATTCTGTCTGTCCGTCCGTTGTCAACATGTCAGACATTAACTTTAAAAGGCTTTGATAACATTGCATAAAACTTTGGTGAATTGTTTATATCTAACGACGTGAGCTCCCCTTCTTTTTTTTTTACTAATTTTAGAATTTATGTTTCCGAGTCCTAAAAAAAGGGGGATATTCCAGTTTTCAAACTTTAACACAAAAATGCTTTCAGCAGTTCTCATTAAACATTGGTGAATTGTTGATATCTAGTGATGTAATCTGCTGCCTTTAGATAGAATCTTACAAATTTTACATTTCTATATTTCTATCTCAAGTTATGGTGGTTTTATATATTAAAAAGGGGGAATTTTCAAGTTTCTGATAATGTTATTAACAATTCTCATTAAACTTTGGTGCATTGTATATATCTATTGATGTAAACTCCCTGATTGATTTTCATAAATTTCTAATATGACATTGAGAAGTAATTGAACTTTATTCTTAGTACATGTGACAAGCCTATCAAGCGCTCATGGCCCAGCTGGTTATTGATAGTAGAATGCCCATGAATGACTTTTAATTTCTTGCATCCATTTTATTTGAATTGAAAGGAATAGTTGTTACACGTCTGTATTTATGTAAACAAACCCCACATTGATGTATAACATGTACAATAATCCGACATCAACCTAAGCCAACCTGGATGTAATTGAAAGACATCTAGAGGTCAATACACAGTTTAAAACAAAAGACAAAATAATGAAAAATATAGAAAAGTTTTGAGAAGAATTATTATGAAATGTATTAGCAATATTTAGAATATATCGTTTAAAATTTAGGTTCCACCTATCATTTTAAAACTGGTATTTCGTTGCGGCTAGTCTATCAGAGGGATATTTCATCGATATGGAATCTTATTTTATCATTAAGTCAGCTTTGAACATGGACTTGAGAATGAAGGTGGAGTAAAGCCTGAATGTCAGTTTAAGTTTTATATATGTTTGTCAATTTTACTCTTATATATGTTTACATATATTATTGATTCAGTTGTGATGGTAAATAGAAACTGACAAGTCTAAGATAAAAATTTGTAGTTTTGAATGTTTCTTCATCAGTTAACTAAAATTAGGTGGAGATATGATCTTATTTCCAACAGAGGGGCACTCACCCTATATCAATTTGTGCATGAAGTGATAGATAGTTAATAGATACTGAATGCTTTTACCGCAAATTTGTGAAAGTTTTAACCGGGATTTATACTTAAAATACAATAATAAAATTCATGTTTTTCATTTCAGGACTTCTGATCCAACAATGTATACGTAGTATGGCATGTTATTGAGATATGGTTTTGGTCGATGGATGTTTATAAAGGACCTGTATATACGTAGTACAAATTATATCACTAGATTAAGCTCTTTGTCCAAGTGTATTATGAAATTGCTTGGCTTTGAGCTCAGTTCATTGTTATGTAATTCTTTCATTGGGAAATAAAGATTTGACAGACAACTATCATGTGCAAGGATTTATCAAAGTTGTATCAATTTTATGTACGATGTAAGTAATAGGGAGATAATGGCATTTTATTTAGATTTGAATCAAACATTTTTGTCCATTAGCCAAATTTATAAAACAAAAACACAAATTTACCAAACTCTAGCTACTAGCAATATGATGCCTGATAGTTATGTTACACTTTATTTTATACATGTACATCTATACTGCCTACATGACACCTTAGTCCTGAATGTAAATGGTCATCCAGTATGTTAAAAAAAATATAAGGCCTATTTGGCCTAATTGAATTTTAAAACTATATTTCATTGTACATGAACAACATTTATCATTCATTTGTTTATTTCTTAATTTTTGTGAATTACCAGCAATTATTAATTACTACAATACACTTTCATACCACAACAAAACTGCCTTACTGTATTGGTATTACCTATATTTGTATCCATATCACAAAGTGAACTGAAAAGAGAATATTTTTCAATACCCTTTTCATATTGAATACTATTAACATTTTAGATCTTTAGAAATATTAAGTAGATGTTCATATCCACTTAAAAATTTTATCAGATGACTTCTGTAGCAGTTATATTTTTTTTATGAGTCTCTGAAGCATGCTCACAAGAGTTCTTTTGATGATATCATTTTCATACTGGCCAATTTTGTTTTTGGCTTTGACCTGCTTTGGAGAAAATATTTTCAAATAATTAATATAAAATGACACAGAAGTTTACTCTCTAGCTCATCTAGCCCCAAGCATCATGTCAGGCATTGTCATTACTAATGTCTCCTAAACTGAGTAAATTAATTTCTAACGACAATTAAATGTCTTCTAATCTGAAAAACAATTTCGACATTAAAACGAAATCTTTTACTTATGAGCATGATGATCCTCCACCAAGATTAAGTAATAATAATAGAACCTTACAAATAGTAAGCAAAAAAATGTTCTCAGATACCATCTCCCATAATAAAACAAATCACATCATGAAAAAATGAACCTGTTATGGTTCCTCTCCTAGCTTCAAAATGTATCCCAAATCAAAGATGTGGATCATATTCTATCATAATCATTTAGCAATTAATGCAATTAGTGTCTCTTCAATGCCGGTTTTGAACATAAACATTAAATATTCAATGAACAACTCTCCTTATGCTCAGGTTGGTTGTAATATTGTGCAACACTGATAATAATATGGGAAAAACATAGAACTTCTTTTGTCATACAAAACAATGTCAAACATCCAAACATACTATCCACACTGATCTGTGTCCACACTTGTTATATAATAAAAAATAATATCAACTAAATTGAAATAGTTTAATGTTGATTTCAATGAACAATGTGATAGCTACAGAAGCTACGTTTTTTTTTTTTTTTTTTTATCTTTTACTTGTGTTATTACTGGCACCGTCATGTAGTTTCTCTGTAGGAGTCAACGGAGACTTCTCTAAACCACTGTTTGTTGATGTTTTGACTGGAGTATCTTGATGTTGGTTTCTACGTGAAGACTGATTTGGACCGGAAATGAAACTGGTGATTTGTGATTGACCACGGGAATTTCTGTTCGTAGACTCACTGAATATATATGTGAGGGTTTGTTCGTTTCCCTTCGACCTGACTCAATTTTCGGTCTGGCTGCTGGAGGTTGATTATTTGGCTGTTCACATATAGGACTCAAGCTCAGTTCTTCAGTCAATATTAATTGTGATTTTATTTTATCATCGAGAGTGACTGTATTGGAAGCAGAATCATTTTCTGCGTGTGCTACTTTCTCAATTGGTTGCATAGCATCTAGATTTTCATTATCGTCTGTTTGTTGGTGTGTGTTAACGTCGCTCGGCTCATAGTGATTTTCATGATGTGCGCCCGAAGCACCTTCTTTGTCCTGCTCGGTAAACATTTCACTGGTGCATTCATTTTGTCTGTGGCCTGATTCACTACAGATTCTACACTTTTCATAATTGTTGGTTGTTTGACCAAGTGCCATACACTTGTTGCATTTAATGTTCTCATTTTGTTGACCTCTGTAAATAACCGTTGCACTATATTGTCCAATTGGGATAGACCTTGGAATAGCAGAGATCAATCGACCTTCACAATAAACTAATATGTCACCAGTTTGACAGTTAGTTATCATGTCATTGTAGCGTAATCTTTCTCGTAAGTGCTTCAAAATTACACAATTGTACCCCTCTAAGGCTCTCAAAATTTGTCCATCATCAGCCGAGAGTGATAAATCTTTAATACGAATTTTCACATCTGTTGAAATTTCTTGTATGCGAACTCTAGGATTTATGGAGTATATAGAGATGTATTTGCCTCGAATTTCAAGACCTTCTAAAAGGAGCAATTATTTGCCTTTTAATTTATCGAGATTGATTCTCCATAGACCTTTAATTCCCTGAAGGTCCATAACTGATCTGTCTGGCACGACTGCACCTACAGCCTTGTACATTTCAGATATGGTTCAATATAAGCCTCTAATAGTTCTTTGGGGATATGAATAAAGACATCTGATTCTTCCACAAACACTGGCTTTACCGAGGATAGAGAGTTAGGTGTTTCAGATTTAGGACCTCTTTTAAATGCTTCGGCATACGACGCCATATTGGATCCTGCTTGTGTATCTGATTTGGTCATGTTTACCAAGGTATCTTTGTAGATTTAAATTGCAAACGCAATTTTACGAGTGAATAATTATCAATTTTTGTAGTCTGTCCTATTTTCAATAGTCTCCATTAAATATTCAACGAGAAATGTTACCAACAAACTATTTTTTTTCTGAGCTACTCACAGACCCGTTACCATAGTCAGGGGCCGCAATAGATTGTTTTATTAATGAAGGACACCACCTGGCACAACAAGAACATACCATTGTACAAATTATCAATACATAAATAATAAAGAAACACTTTAGCTTAATAATTTACAGCTACATTAACATGTATTTTGATTTTAATCAAATATGTGTTGTATGCCACAAAGAAATGTGTAGGAAGTAGTCTTAGATTCCATACATAAACCCATCATAGATACCTGCATTAAATTTTGTATTTACGCCAGACGCGCGTTTCGTCTACAGAAGACTCATCAGTGACGCTCGAATCAAACGACTGTTTATTATTTTTGGCAATAAATCTATTACTTCTAAAACCAAGTATCACGGTGGGTAAGGTTGTCCTGCGAGAGAACGTTCTGTGCTGGTGATTCGGTCCTGACGGGTGCTGGTGGTCGTTCACAAAATGTAAACAAAGACGAAAATTATGATTTTTTGACGTTTTCTTTCATAAAAAATGGGGGGAAACAGTTGAGGTTTTTTTTAATAATGTTTTTATATAGGTTCATAGGCAAATCATTAAAATTGTGACCCTCTGAACTGTTTCAGTAAGCGTAACACAAAAATTCTCATTTTCAGAAAATCGAAAACTGAAAAAATAAAACAAAAATGCTACTGGAGTCCGCTTTCTATACCCAAATCCAAACGACAAAATTATTTTGTGAAAAACCAGTGCAGTTTATCAAAACTTTTGCATTTTCTCAGTTTATTCATGTCCTGATACTGTGCTGGTGGGTCCTGTCATTGTGCTGGTGGGTCCTGATACGGTGCTGGTGATTTGGGATTAAAAGTTCGTCATATTTGAAACAAATGTTAATAAATCAATAAAATTGGGCAGATATTGTATTTAATTGGATATGTGACTCCTACTTTTACTTTTATGCTTCTATTTGACTGTTTAATAAGCGTTTTCAAAATAGTCGTAACTTATATAACACAAAAGGCCAACATCTTCCGTCCAATATCAGATGAAAATATATCTAATTAGAATAGTTTTATTTAAGATATTGAATGCCCAAAAATTGATGATTCTCTACATAAAATACTGACTAAAACAGTTTTAAAAGGTTCTTAAAATTAAGCGACATTTATAACGACAATAAAGGTTTGACTGTTTTATTTCAGTTAAATATATGAGGTAAGACGATCTTATTACTGGTACCTCTAATTTCTTCCTAAGTATATGCACTGTCACCAATAAATTTCGAATGGATAAAAAGAAAAACAGCCTAGACTTGCTTTTCAAACATGACTGATGAAAACGAACTAGAATGGAACAAGATGTGAAAAATTGCAATTCAAAGTATGACCTTCAAAAAACGAGCAAAAACATAACGAATACTAGCTATACAAATATAAACGATTAAAAAATGAATACATTCGGCCTGATTTTACCTACAATTTTGAACAAAATACAAATATGACAGAAAGCACCAATCGCAACCACTTGTTTTGGGCACTCTCGACAGGGTTTAACATATAAACAAAGAAGATGTGGTAGGATTGTCAATGAGACAACTCTCCACAAAAGACCATAATGACACAGAAATTAACAACCATAGGTCACCGTACGGCCTTCAATAATGAACAAAGCCAATACCGCTTAGTCATTAATATGTTCGTTTGCGCTCCACACATCCCTCCCCGCCTCCACCCAACCAAACCCTCCTCCTTTTCTCCTTTATTGGTATAGTGGTGTAACAACACAACAATTTAGCACATACAATAATAACGTTAAAACAACAAATACTCGCAACTTCTGAAACCTAGTTCAAAGTTGCATTTTCAACCTATAGATAATAAAATTGAGAATGGAAATGGGGAATGTGTCAAAGAGACAAACCCGACCAAATAAAAACAACAGCAGAGGGTCACCAACAGGTCTTCAACGTAGCGAGAAATTCCCGCACCCGGAGGCATCCCTCAGCTGGCCCCCAAACAAACATACACCAGTCCAGTGATAATGAACGCCATACTAATTTCCAAATTGTACACAAGAAACTAAAATTAAAATAATACAAGACTAAACATAACCCGTGTCATGCCAACAACTGTTTTTAGAATAAATGTGTTTAGTTCCGATGCAAAGACCTTATCAGTGACTCAATATTAACGCCAAAATATGCAATCTTTAATGACTTGACAACAGTATCGTAATTATATCCCTTCTTAATTCAAAGGTTTTGTAAGTTTCTGAGGTGAATACTGACACCTTTGTGCTTTATAAAGAATATTTCCATAAAAAACCAACTTCTCTTAGATAAAATCTCAATCGTACCGATCAAAACATTTCGCAAAACTTCAATTTACATTTTAATGTTTGATAAAGCAGAACTTAAAAGTGTGCAGTGAATTTTGTGCTCACAGCAGTTATTGTCATAATTATGTATATATTATACATTATAAAGGCAATTGGAAGATACCAATGAAAGAGGTATTTACTGTTCAATTTAAAAACCATTAAGAGATGGAGATTGCATGGAAGTTAACATATGGATAAGAAGAAATTGATAGTATTTTTTAGCGAAAGACTTTTAACCTTCTTGGCATTAAATTCTTAAAAGTTTTCTTGTTGCCGTAAATAGTTAAATCCTCAACAAAATCTCAATAACTTTATTGGAACGAATAAACGTTTAAAATAAATTTTTCATGGACTTAGATCCACTTTTTAGCTTCCACCCTGACGATCCATTTAAGCTGTCGGTATCCTGTTGCACCTACCGCACGTAAACTTTCGCATTTCCATCTTCTATTCTGAAACATTTTACCCAATTCATACGTGACAGGATTATTATCCTAGTAACTGGTGGTACCAATGTATTGAACATTATTTGAAAAATTTCACAGTACTATATTATTCTGTGTGTCAATATGTTTAGGGAAAACAAAACGGCAAAATCTTCTAATAAAAGAGAGATCTGTCAAATTATATTCATATACATATATAAATTAGAAAACTAAAGGCCCAAGCTCCGTGATGAAGACCGTACCTTGACCTATAATGGTTTACTTTTATAAATTGTTACTTGGATGGAGAGTTGTCTCATTAGCACTCATACCACATCACCCTATATTGATATAAAGGCTGCTCTGCTATGTTTGCATTAAAAATGATTCGTTGTAACAAGATTAATATTTGTGCTGAATGGAAACTGTGTGGGTCAAAATCTTATAGTGCTTATAAATGTTGCTTGGCTACGTTTCGTTTATATCTGATCTGAATTTTCTGAAAAGTGCAAGGTAGATAGACAATGGCCTTTTGAATAGTTTTACTCAGTAACTTTTGCTGTAACTGCTTGAACTTTTGCGATATAAACTAAAAACTCGAATACATTTTAACAGACAGTGGTCATGTTTATAGATGAATATTGTTTTATTTTTTCTTGATTCACTCTTGAAAATTCATTTGATAATATTTGGAAAGTTATTTCAGAAAAGATCTGTTTATAATTACGAACCCAAGTCAATGAATGTAGCTCACACGGCCCCTCAACACAGGTGAGCTTATATTGAAACGGGTTGATAACCAGTTAAAATTAACCAGTTTTGTAAAGTGTGTAACTTTGGATTGCTTTAGTCTTTTATGGATTTTAAAAGTTAAATGTAGGTGTATTATTCAAGATTTTTTTTCAACCTATAAGCATGTTTATACTCAGTTGGAAGTATGAAACTACGAGATATTTTAATTTTGCAAAATAAAGGCACATTTAACATAACAACCGATTTCGGTAGGATTGATCTTAGTTTGCATCTCTGAACACCCCCAGCCCCCCCTTTCCGGCAACTTTTTTTTTATGTTGGGATTGGTCTTAAACTGGTCAATTATCTTATCGTCAAGAGACAGTCGAGTACGCAATTTACTTTCAAGGCGTGCTTGAACTGATCATTTTGTCTTAAAAACGTATGAATAAAAACAAATGTTTGAAATATCTGGCTTTAGATTTGATTTTTTTTAATATATATATAAAGGCTACATGTTTATATAATAATACTAATAATTAACAATATCAAAAAATGAAATAAATGGGTGAAGTGAAATACCTTCTAAATTGTGTTTTGATTTTTTGGGGTCATTGTTGAAGGTCGTACGATGACGTTTGGTTGTTCACACATACTTCCTTTGGTTTCTTATAGAAATTTGTCCATTGAAAAACATACCGCATCATCTTTTTTATATGCTAAGCATTGTATATTTTACAACATTTTTTGGTGATCATGCAAAAGGATCGTAATCCGAAAATAGTTAACATATGTTATTATTTTCTTAAAAGGGGACAAGAGGGGTTCCATTAACAGGTCAATAAATATGATAACAGTTAATTTGAAATACTTATAACCGATAAAAGTATTTTAAATCATCTTGAATGAGAAAACAGAAAACAGTAAAACAAAAGATTAGGGGTATTTTTTTTTTCATAGTAACAGTTAACAGATTCAAAACAATGTCAATTTAAATAAAAAAGATAACACCCAATTAGTCAATAACAGATAAGCATCAATGATCTTGAATATTTGCCACTTTTAACTAAAATATAAAGACACAGAACCAGGATATAGGAGCACAGAAGCAGGACCGTTTTTCTAATCACCAGCACATCGACAGGACAATTTCATTTGTCGAACTTGCATGACTTTTACACTAAAAAAATGTTGTAATATTCTTGGCATGGTACTTATGACGTATCAGAGAAAAATTAAGCAACAACACGGTTGTTTTATTGCCATTCTGATACAATGTAAACAAACCCACAAACACAGAATCAGGACCAACCAGCACCCGTCAGGACCGAATCACCAGCACAGAACGTTCTCTCGCAGGACAACCTTACCGACCGTGAGTATTGTATCTGTGATACCATGTATTATTTCTTTGCAATTGAGGACAAATATTGGCCAGATCAGATAGTTGTGCATATAGTTTATTTCTGATTTTAATTACTGTCGCTTTAAAACTTACAAAAAATATATATTTTACAAACAAATCTAGAACATGACCAGTTTTCAATATACATATATATGCGATCATTACTCTTTTGTTGGACTATGAACAGTGGATATTTTTATTTCTTGTGTATTCGTTCAAACGTTTCCTTTAATAAAAAGAAACAACACATCAACCTATAAATCTTGGCGATTTTTTAATCAGTTTTTTTAAAGTCCAAATTCAGTACCTAAATTCGGATTGTAAAAATTTGTTGTACTGCAATATTCAATACCAGACTTGAAACTTTAGCTCCAATATAATTTGCATGGTCTGTCAGTTTTCAATTGAAGAAATATCAGGTATCACGTTTATATATTGATTTCAAATATAACCAGTTATTTAAATGTACAAATTTTACCTTATATTGCGACACGATACAATTATAAATCCACATTAATTATATAATACAATTATCAAGTTCAAATGCCGAATCCGTTGTGTTTAAGGTAGCACAATACAAAGATTTTTCATCCCCATTCAGACACCTTTAAACTGCTGTAATTCCTCTCATCCTTTTTTTGAATTTAATAAATGAGGTACCAAAAGAAAGAAGAAGGATTAATCTTTCAAATTATGATAATTTCATCATGACATAATTATTACATAATTAATTGTTCTGTAATTAGTTGCTATATTGTGATGTCCACACTTGAATTAATTTAGCTTCTTTGTTATTCATAGCATACCAAAATATTTTATAGAATCTTGTATACACAGTTTGACCTCCAAAACTATGTCTCAGATTTTTCCTATTGTATTTCATTCTCTCATAAATCTTCAATGAAGTTTGCAACATCAATTCACAAGATATCACTAAATTTAATTTGGTATAAAATTTGTTCTATTGGTGTTTTTTGGAAATCAGAGAGACAGTTTTGGAGGTCAAGTTGTGTTGTACAAGAATCTATAAAATGTTTTGGATGCCATGAATAACAAAGAAGATAAATTCATTCGATTGTTGACATCACAACATAGCAAATGATTACATAACAATTAATTATGTAATAATTATGTCATAATGAAATTGTTACAATTTGAAAGATTAATCTTTCTTCTTTCTTTTGGTACCTCATTTATACAATTTAAAGAAGGATGAAATGAAATACACCAGTTTTAAGTTGTCTGATTGGGAGTGAAAAAATCTTTGTATTGTGCTACCTTAAGGAGAAGGATTATCAAATTAAAGTTCACTTCAACAAGGAATATGTGATGATATTTCACAATGAACACTTTTTACAGTCAATATATTATAATGGACAACATAAAGCTGCATTCATTTCATCATATTTGTGTTATTAAAGTATGGATCAAGTAGTTTCAGGTAAGGTTATTAAGTTTAATAATTATTGTCATTCTATGTTTTATTTCTTAAAATACCTAATTATTAATATCTGTGAAATGTAACAACAAACAAAAGACAATTAAACAATTAAAAAAACATGAATTTTTAATCTATAAATTGATTTGATTATAAATACGGAAAGTCGAAAATATGTCAAAACAAAGTAAAGACAATAAAGTACTCAATGGAAGGTATTCACTCACTTCAAACTAATTCTTTAATAATATAAAAAAAGATAACTATTGTCGCTGTTAAGCTGTGAACTGTTAATTCTTTAAGAATGATACAAGGGAAAACACTGATGAATAGAAAAAAAATATCATGAAAACACAGTATTGATAAAGTTAATTTTCTTAATTTTACTTGAAAAAAATGATGTTGTGTTTGTTTTATTAACCAGAAAATCGCATAATGAAATTGCTATTGATTATATGACAAACCAATACAACAACATTTCCTAGACGATAATATTGATTCATATTACGGTGTTTTTTTTTTACAAGTTTTACTCTATTGTGTAAATTGTTCGATACGCGATAATGTGTACACGCCCTCTTTAAAAGAGGTTAAATACTAAAATAAAAATAAACCTTTTTCAAAGGCTTTCTTTTGCAACAAGATGTCGAATTATGATTTTCTTTTTGAAGAAAAGTCAGTACAATAAGAAAAATCAATTAAAGGCATTAAGATCTGGATTCAACGAGGACATGGGATATTATGGTCTATTTACTCGTTTTATAAATTGAAATCAGAGTGACAAATAAAGGCAACAGTAGTATACCGCTGTTCAAAACTCATAAATCCATGGACAAAAAACAAAATCGGGGTAACAAACTAAAACCGAGGGAAACGCATTAAATATAAGAGGAGAACAACGACATAACACCGAAACGTAACACACACAGAAACGGACGAAGCATCAGACAAAACACCACGAGAATAACACATATAACATGAAAACCAAATACATGAATTTGGGATAGACAAGTACCGTGCCACGTCTTATCTCAATTTCTCAAAAATAAGAGAAAACACAAACGACTCAACGTTAAAATGCAACACACACAGAAACGAACAATAATATAACAATGGCCACCTTCCTGACTTGGTACAGGACACTTTTAAAGGGGAATAAAAGTGGTTGGTTGAACCTGGTTTTGTGGCATGCCAAACCTCGCACTTTAATGGCAAAGTTAAATATAACATTGAAATGACAACATAATATTACAGGACTACAATACAAATTAACAGAACATATTAGACAAAGAAAAACATGATAAATAGATAACAAAAAGCATCAGGTTTAAAATTCAATACGCCAAAAACGCACCTTGTCCACACAAGACTTACAAGTGACGCCCAGATATAAAAGATCGAAAGTGAAAAAAGTACAAAGTTGTACAACACTGAAGATCAAAAGTTGAAAAGGTTTCGCCAAATACGGCATTGTTTTTATGCCCGGGATCATGATACCTAGGATAAATGCCAATAAAACAGCATCACAACCAGATACGGTTTGAATCACCAATAAGTGTCTATGAATTAAAAGAGACAGTAATTGTCTTATATAATGTTCAAATCTCGTCAATTGATTAAAAAAAAGAGACAAATCATTGTAGCAAACTAAAACTGCATGATTCGTATGAACTTCAAAAGGAACGAAAGCAGTAAGGTCGAAAGATAAGCGTCACCTTCTATGCATACACCACCTGCCATGCGAATCTACACATCATTTTTTTTAAGTTCGAATTCAGTACCTAAATTCGAATTGTTAAAATGTGTTTTATTGTAATATCAATATTCAATACCAGACTTCAAACGTTAGCTCCAATATAATTTGCATGGTCTGTCAGTTTTCAATTGAAGAAATATCAGGCATCACGTTTATATATTGATTTCAAATATAACCAGTTATTTTAAATGTACAACTTTTACCTTATATTGCGACATGATACAATTATAAATCCACATTAATTATATAATACAATGTTCAAGTTCAAATGCGGAATCCTTTGTGTTTAAAGAGAAGTTAGATCAAATTAATGTTTACTACAACAAGGAATATGTGATGATATTTCGCAATGAACACTTTTTACAGTCAATAAATTATAATGGACAATATAAAGCTGCATTCATTTCATCATATTTGTGTTATTAAAGTCTGGATCAAGTAGTTTCAGGTAAGGTTATTTAGTTTAATAATTTTTGTCATACTATGTTTCATTTCTTAAAATACCTAATTAATAATATCTATGAAATGTAACTACAAACAAAAGACAATTAAACAATTAAAAAAAAACATGAATATTTAATCTATAAATTGATTTGATTATAAATACGGACAGTCGATAATATGTCAAAACAAAGTAAGGACAATAAAGTACTCAATGGAAGGTATTCACACACTTCAAACTAATTCTTTAATAATATAAAAAAAGATAACCATTGTCGCTGTTAAGCTGTGAACTGTTGATTCTTTAAGAATGATACAAGGGAAAGCACTGATGAATACAAAACAAATATCATGAAAACACAGTATTGATCAAGTTAATTTTCTTAATTTTTCTTGAAAAAAATTGATGTTGTGTTTGTTTTATTAACCAGAAAATTGCATAATGAAATTTGCTATTGATTATATGACAAAACAACATTTCCTAGACGATAATATTGATTCATATTACGGTGGTTTTTTTTTTACAATTTTTACTCTATTGTGGAAATTGTTCGATACGCGATAATGTGTTCGCGCCCTCTTTAAAAGAGGTTAAATACTAAAATTAAAATAAACCTTTTTTCAAAGGCTTTCTTTTGTAACAAAAGGTCGAATTATGACTTTCTTTTTTGAAGAAAAGTCAGTACAATGACAAATATCAGTTAAAGGCATTAAGATATGGATTAAACGCGGATATGCTATATTATGGTCTATTTATTCGTTTTATAAAATAAAATCAGAGTGATAAACATGATACCTAGGATAAATGCCAATAAAACAGCATCACAACCAGATACGGTTTGAATCACCATTAAGTGTATATGAATTAAAAGAGACCGTAATTGTCTTAATATATAATGTTCAAATCTCGTCAATTGGTTAAAAAGAAGACACATCATTGTAGCAAACTAAAACTGCATGATTCGTATGAACTTCAAAAGGAACGAAAGCAGTTAGGTCGGAAGATAAGCGTCACCTTTTATGCATACACCACCCGTCATGCGAATCTACACTCACTTGAAATGTCACAAATTACCAATACTGTAATAATAAAGAAACACTTTAGCTTAATAATTCACAACTACATTAACGTGTATTTTAACTTTAATTAAATATGTGTTGTATACCACAAAGATATGTGTAAGACGTAGTCTAAGATTCCATAAAACGACTGTTTATTATTTTTGGCAATACATCAATTACTTCTAAAACTAAGTATTGTATCTGTGATACCATGTATTATTTCATTGACCTTGATGACAAATTTTGGCCACATCTTATAGTTGTGCATATAGTTTATTTCTGATTTTAATTACTGTCGCTTTAAAACGTACAAAAAATATATATTTTACAAACAGATTTAGAGCATGACCAGTTTACAATATACATGCATATGCGATCATTACTATTTTGTTGGGCTATGAACGATAGAGACTTTTATTTATTGTGTATTCATTCAAAAGTTTCCTTTAATAAAAAGAAACAACACATCTCTCTATAATTCTTGACGATTTTTTAATCATTTTTTTTAGAGTTCAAATTCAGTACCTAAATTCGAATTGTAAAAATATATTGTACTGAAATATCAATATCCAATACCAGACTCCAAACTTTAGCTCCAATATAATTTGGTCCAATATAATTTGCATGGTCTGTCAGTCTTCAATTGAGGAAATATCAGGCATCACGTTGATATATTGATTTCAAATATAACCAGTTATTTAAATGTACAACTTTTACCTTATATTGCGACATGATACAATTATAAATCCACATTAATTATATAATACAATGTTCAAATTCAAATGCGGAATCCGTTGTGTTTAAAGAGAAGTTAGATCAAGTTGATCAATTGATTTGATTATAAATACGGACAGTCGAAAATATGTCAAAACAAAATAAAGACAATAAAGTACTCAATGGAAGGTATTCACTCACTTTAGACTAATTCTTTAATAATATAAAAAAGATAACCATTGTCGCTGTTAAGCTGTGAACTGTTGATTCTTTAAGAATGATACAAGGGAAAACACTGATGAATAGAAAAAAAATATCATGAAAACACAGTATTGATAAAGTTAATTTTCTTAATTTTACTTGAAAAAATTGATGTTGTGTTTGTTTTATTAACCAGAAAATCGCATAATAAAATTGCTATTGATTATATGACAAACTAATACAACAACATTTCCTAGACGATAATATTTTTTCATATAACGGTGGGGATTTTTTTACAATTTTTACTATATTGTGTATATTGTTCGTTATGCGATAATGTGTTCGCGCCACTACATCCCTTTTACATAAAATCTGTATATACACCTCAATTTGCTAATGATGCAATCGAAACTTATATATTTCAAACAAAGATGGAAATTGACAACTTTTTCAACACACTATAGTAACTTATCTAAAAACGAATGGAATGCATTAAAATCCCTGAGAAAAAGGGCTGACATTGTGATAAAAAAAAGCTGATAAGAACAATAATATAGTTATACTTGAAAGCGATACATACATATCCCAAGGTCTAATGCATATCGATAGCATACATTACGAAAACATTGAAACCCTAAACACGCACATGATCCAGAGCGATGTTCAAGCACTAGTAGAACGTCTTCATCTCACTAACGAAATAGATAAGAGCACTTACAAGTTACTTCGACAAGGATTTTAAAATAACAAATGTGGTAGATTATATTTCTTGCCAAAAGTTCATAAACTGTCTGGCAGTATAATAAACAATCTAGAAAACATTCATAATAGAATTACAATTAAGATACCTGGACGACCCATCATCTCACAATGTGGTTCCCCATCAGAATTAATTGGCAGATTATTAGATTACTTTCTCCAACCAGTAGTGAAACGACAAAATACATATACTAGGGACACTACACAAATACTTCAAGTAATAGAAAATACTGTATGTCCTCATGATATAATTTTATGCACCTATGACTTAGGAAGCATGTATACCAATATGTACTATAATGAACTTATAAGCGCCATAGAAAATGCGTACACTGACATGAGACAAAGCGATTATGAACTCCCATTAATCAATAAAAATTATCTGATAAATATACTCAAACTAGTACTATATACTAATGAATTTGAATTTGCCGGAAACCATTTCGTCCAGAGAATTGGTTGTTCAATGGGTGCAGTTCCGTCACCCTCTATTTGTGATGTTAGAGCTTACACATTTATAAGCTCGATCTTGGAAAAATTTCCATTTAATAAACAAGTTATCTTACACAAAAGATTTCGCGATGACGGCTTGATTTTATTTTCTGGAAAGTTAGAACAACTTAAAGTGCTATTCGATATAGCAAATTCAGAACATGAACTACTGAAGTTTACTTTTGAATATTTCAAAACGTCTGTCAATTTCTTAGACGTCACAATATACAAGGGCGATCGATTTCAGACTAATATATTAGATACAAAATCCTACATTAAAAAAAAAACGAAACGTATCAGTTTCTACATAGAACAAGTGCACACGCTATTGGAACATTTAAAGGTTTTGTAAAAGGGGAAAACCTAAGACATTTACGTTTAAACAGCAATCAATCTAATCTTGAAAATGTTATCAAACATTTTGAATCTAAGTTATTAGAGAGAGGTTACTCATCCAACGAAATTCACAATTGCATAAATTCAGCCTTAAATGCTAAAAGAGAAAATGCAATGAAATATAAAAAGAAATCTAATAACAAGGACACCCCTTTAACTATGGTCAATAAGTACCATCCCTCGATTCGGAAGCTATCATCAGTATTACGAAAACATAGTTCAATTATACTTAATGACCCTACTGCATGAAAACTATTCAGTCGGCCACCTATCATTGCCTACAAACGTAACAAATATATGTCAGATATAATAACCTCTGCAGTGGTCAAGGTCAATCAATTAACTTAAGCTTCTACATATTGAAGGTTAATTGATATAACATATTATAGCCTGCTATAGATAGCACATCATCTATAAATAAAACTTTAAAAATAATATTATAAAATACCAGGATTAATTATTATCACCATCCCTAATGGAAGCTAACTTTTGTATGTAGTTAAAACCCGATTATGTTCTAAATACATACTATAGACGAATAAACACCTATCATTACATAAAACGAACTAATTCAACTATGAATATATTTAAGTAATTACATCTTATTACATGTAATACGCTCTTTTGTTTTCTCTGAGATGGGAAAGATATCGAAATCTTCTATAGATATATTCACCTGTATATACCGTCCTTGAAATTAAGCATCTAACAAGAGTACATGTATCATAATGTTTAAAATTTTGGCTGGGCGGCTGATGATCGGAAGCCTTGATCCGTGAAATATCCATGTGTTAAAATAAATACGGAGTTGAATAAATAACATATTTATGAATAAGTATGTGGAATTCCTACTTTAATGTAGTTAAAAAATATGAACTAGTTTAATAACATAAAACATATTTGTATATACAAATATATATTTAACTAAACCCCTGATCATCAGCTACATATAACTATAATATAAATAGTTATCCCACACTATTTGAACTATTTCAATGATAAATGCTACAAGGACAACAAATACAGGTGTCGTTATAATTTAACCATTTTATTGATTGTGGCGCGGGCTCTGTTATTTTATAAATACTTTAAAAGAGGTAAAATACTAAAATTAAAATAAAATACTTTAAATTGTAAAAATATTCAAATGAGCTCTCGCCTTTTTTGTGCTAATGCGGCGTAAAGCAAACACCAATCAATCAATCAATCTGATGTTTATCATAAGAAGTCCTATAGGTATTAGTATTTAAAACAATTGTAGTTCTTGTGTAAAATGTGACCGTAATATTAGGGTCAAAACTCTAATTTGCATTAAAATTAGAAGGATCATATCAAAGGGAACATGTGTACTAAGTTGCAAGTTGATTGGACTTCAACTTCATCAAAAACTACCTTGACCAAAAACTTGAACAAAAAACTTTAGTCTGAAGCGGGACAGCCGGACGAATGAATGAACGAACAGACGCACAGACCGAAAAACATAAGGCCTCTAAGTGTGGGGCATAAAAAATGAAAATTTGAAAATCTTGGTTATTTCCAGTTTGATTTAAAAAAACGTAAAATGGAAAATGGAAACAGGTATCAAAGAGAAAACAAGGCCACTATAATGGGTCTTTAGGTATAGAACCACTAGTTCAGACCCAGTCGGAAAGAAAGTAGTACATATTTTAAACAAAATAGTTCCTACGCAAAGCTGTATCTTTGTCAATAGCGGGTATTTTTGGGTAGTTTTTGTCTGAAATGAAAGCTTAGGGACCTGGAATCACTGTAGAACCCTTGCAGAAAGGTTTATTTGAAAAAATAAAGAAGTATATGAATTTTTTATAGGAGGGCACATTTGGTCTGTTGTTCAGATCAGAAGTTCCTGTTTTTGTACTGTCAAACTTCCGGGAACCAGTACGCTCTAATATGCAATTAAGGGTGTGTTGATTTTTTCAGCACAAGTCAGGATAAGGTACAGTTTTAACATGAAATAACTGCCACTTTATTTGAACTTAAGATAAAGTAGCCAGTAATGCTTGAAATTGCAGAATTTAGCATGTAAAGCAATGGGGCTATGCATTAGTGGTTTCTTACCTTTAACTTAACAAGTAAATCCGGCACACGGAGGTGGGCTCCAGAAGACCCCTTAATTATTTTGTACACTAGTTCAGCGAAATGGACACCATCCTAAACTCCAATACATACAAATGAACCAAATTTATAAAAAAAAAACACACAAGAAAAACAAAAGTTCCTGACTTTGGATAGGTGCAATAATGTGGTTGGGGTAAAACATGTTGTTTGAGAACTCAACTCTCTCCTACTTTTTTCTAGACAATGTAGAATAAATAAACACACAGTAAAACTAAGTTTAAAAGAAGTACATTTTGTGGAAGTTGGAAATTTTTATCTTATGTTTCTGTTATATATTTATAGTAATTAAACGTGTAAGTATAATGAAAAAAAAAAGAATTGCGTTCAAAAATAACTGTAATTCACTTTGGTTACTGACTTTGATTTTGTCATGTTAATTGCTGAAATAGTTATTTTTCTACTGTCCTTGCATCGTCATTCATTGTAGTCCTTCCTTTGTGTATTTTTTCATTATCTACATTTTCGACATTTGAATTGCATAAAGTCACAGTTAAACACAAACTTATTTTATCTAGCAAGCTCTATCAATATCCACGTTTAAATTTCAGATATATACGCTTTTTAAATAAGGGAACATATACTAGTTCACTGAATTAGCATGCAATGTAGATTTGATATTGTTTAAGGCAATTTCAAGGGGAGCTTTGTCAATATGATTATAAGTTTACCTCTAGAGCTTGATTTAAAAAGTAATTGTACCAAAGTGGTTCAATTTTGGATGTTGAAAATGAGATACAAATGTAAGCACTGTTGAATGAATTGATGGGATCACTTTCTGGAGGAAGTGTTAATAGTAACAGCGCCTTTTGTGTGTACAATGTATGTGGTGGTGTCTGCTGTATGAAAATATTATGGTCAAAGATATATATATATATAAACAAGTATAAATTGAAAACTACGTTCAAATCTATGATTGCGTTGGATAAAAACCGCAATTTTTATACCTGTGCATGTAAAACAAATTTCGTTGTAGAAGGGTCTAAATAAAGCACAAACAACATTTTCCAAAAGACCAAAAAAGTGACAAAGTATATTTAAACAAAACGCATTTGACTAACAGGTCGAACAACTATATATGTAAAGAAAAGCATTACCACGTTCCTTCTTTAAGAGATCTAATTGAATTAATTTAATAAAAGGTAATCAGCTTTAGCTTATAGCTGAGAACTGTAAAAAAAAGTGGGCGACTTATGGCCAGAGATAGAATTTAGATAGTCATGTCTTATCTGAAATAATGTCTGTTGGTTTTTGGTAGTCGTTTGGGTTGCTTTCTTATTGACTTTAAAAACCTCAAATCTCTCTTTATTCATAATTGTACTCTATTACAGAAATATCAATGTTAAAGATGCCGTTTTCTGCTTTCCTGCTGACCTTTATTCAACTCATTTGAACAAAACTAAAAAAGAATTTTTTTAAATACACCTCATGCCTAAAGAATATAAATGTTCAGCGTTTAAGGTCCACTTAACTCTTCTAGTGATCTCTTGGTAGTATGTTTTATCGCTTGCCAGTTATACCATAAGTCATTGTAAAATCTCCCCACTTTAAAAACATTAGAAGATGTTGTATGATTGCCTATAAGAAAACTTTCCACAAGAGATAACAATGATGTGAGTGTGGATATTGACAACTATGATAGCTCATCGTTAAAATATAAAACTGTTAAGACAATAAATGGAAAAACAAATATGACAGATAGCAAACAATAACCAACAAGTAATAAAGGGCCACTTACTTGTGATAATCATATTCATAGTGTGCAGGGTTAACCATGATTGCGAGCACTCAACCCTCACATACCTAGGACCAGTTTTGAAATAGCAAACAACATAAGAACAAATTGTAAAACTCAGTTGGAAAGGGATCGACTTAAAAAGATTAGCACGGAGTATATAACTAATTAACAAAAATACACTGAGTTCTAATAGCTAGTTCAAATCTAATTACAGTTGATGAATAAATACAGTTGGCACCCACTGAAAAAATAAAATCAGTACATATACGATTAGCAACCAAAGTGAAAAGTGGCTTCAGTGTTACAGCCAAAGCTTTATTTATATTGTGTGTGGGTTTTAAGATCGTTGTAATTACATGAGTAGCTATTTGCTTCGAGGAGCCTAAAATTGTCATTTGTGAAAAATATTTACATACAATCATTCCACACTCATTATTCTTTTTTTTTATGAAAAACATTGTTGGGTTCTAAATCTTAACATGTTTGTTCCAGAAGGAAATGAAAAAAAAATATTGTTTTTCTTTATAAAGTTGTGGAAAAAAATACATTAAAGACTGTCAAAAATTAAGTCTTGCAATAACATTTTTTATAAAGGAAAAAACATGTGTTTCAAGAACACCTCCCCCAACAAAAAATTAACTGTCGGTGCCTTTAACACAGGGGCAGAATTCTTTCTAATACTGAGTAAGATTGTGACTAAGTTGGTTAATCAAATTCAGTAAGGTTTTCCATTTATATGTTACATACCAACACTGTGGTGGAGAATTAGAATATTGGATTGTAAAATAGCAGAACACAATCTCGGTCTTTATCTTATTCAAATATACAAATTTTGAGAAAGAAAAGTGATGCATTTGTAATATTATTCTTCTAAGTTGAGATAATTATGTAATGTATTGTATTAGTTCAACTGTTTAAAAAAATACAGAACATATTTTTTTTCAATTTTGGCAAGTAAGGGGAAGCAACTAATATAACCTTACTTTTACTACAAAATGTTTTGATTAATTACACAACTTTCCGCAAAATATATTTTTGTATAATTTTAGTATGTTGTTTGTAAATAGTAACAGACTTGTTTTTCAGTGAAAAACCTTGTGTTGCAATTATTTGCAGGTTGTTCACTAAATTGACTAGACTATTAATAATATAAAAAAGATAATCTTTGTCGCTGTTAAGCTGTGAACTGTTGATTCTTTTAATAACGCTCCTCGGCTCTTCGAGGATGTAACTATAGCATTCATTTCCCGATGTACAACGAGGCATCTCATTTAAAAGAAGTCAAAATCCGTGACGTATGGTTATGACGTAGCTATACCTAGCTAAAAATACTGCGGCTATTACCTGTGCCAATCATATTATTATTTTTTTAGCAGCGAGGTGTCTTACTCGATATAATCTGTAACGACGTCCAGATTTTTAAGATTTTGTAACACAGAGAACGTTGTTCCAGTAAAAAATGTTTTATAAACATTAGTTATCTGGAGAACTTTATATCCAAGTTCGTTAAATACAACGTATTTTATCGTTGTTCTATTTTCTAAACCTTGTTCTAAAAAAACAAGTACTGTGGTGTGTAACACACAGGTGCTTATCACGTACTTAATGGTGGACCAAACGTGTTCACTTTTTAATAGTTTTGACATTTTTTCGTCTAAATAAATTGATTTATTATTGTAGTTATTTTAACACGAATGAATCTCTATACAGAAGTATACGAGTATCTTTCTTGATTTTTCAAGGTAAGTGCAAAATGTACGAAGGTGTACTCGTATATTCTTGCTATAATGTACCCACGTAGTGACGTACAATTTATAGAAAATATAGCAAATATATTTGAGATTTTATTATCACAAAATGTTGTAATTAAAATCGTTTCTTTTTCCAATATAAGAAACTGCAATGTAGTGCATTGGAAAATGCTAGACTACTTGTCGATATACACCTGTATGTGTGTTACTATAAATAGACAAAGTTAGTGATAATACGTAAGGCATTATGTACCACTTCCAATCTAAGGTATATGAAAACCTTTGCTAAATATATGTTATATCAAACAATGTTCAAATAGCTAATTTATAAAAGCCTATTTGTCTAAAGCAATTAATGAGCCTTGAGATTTTTATAAGTCCATGGTGTGTCATAATGTGATAACAGTTCCGAATGAACTTACAATATTGTTGAAACTATCAAGAATATGTACAAAATATTTGTATCTGTAATTTACAAAGCAATTTAAGGCTTCAAAATAAGCTCTTATTGAGAAATAAAACTGTGCAACAGTTGAAACATTTACTGAAATAATATTATGTGATTGATATTAAATATCTGAATATTGAGAAGCCAGTGGAATATCACGGCAAACATGACCAGAAATAGGTCGAAGGGGGAACATTAGCATTTGATGAATTGTTCCTTGTAGAGCATTTAACATGGCACTAACAAACAATTAAGTAGAAACATACTGTAGAAAATTATAGTAAAACAATTATTATTGTTTAAAGAAATTGGCAACAATGCAGTTTTTAAAATGCAAACTTTTGTTGCATAAATCTGTACATGAAGTTAATCTCATGTCTTTTACTATGATTTATGATTTTATATCTTTATCTTGGCAAAAAATACAGCAGAGGAGCATTGCTCATTGTTAACTTAAATTGTTTGTTTTCAAAAAGAATAAGTACAATATGATAATGATGTTGTAAATTGTGAGAAGTGTGATGCCAATATATCAAAAAATACTAGTTGATATCAAATATTAAAAAAGAAAGATCAAAGGATCTTCTGAAAAATTTAAATGACTGACAAGCATTGGTCAGATGTAAATTCCTTTTTTCAAGGATTCTTTTTATGTTGACATAACATGCACAGTGTTACCGACCATGCAAGGGCTGTATAGTCAGTCAAGGTCGTTAAAAATTTCAATAAATATGCAAAGTGTGGAAGGAAATAAAAATAATTTCCATTGGATGGTTTTATCATTGCCTTGAAATTCATCAATGTAGATTTCAGATTATGAATAAAATTATTTGACACTTGTAAAATGATACATTCATGTACATTTATTACCGTATCTTTATAAAATATATCCTCGCATAGTTGAAATAAGACCATAGAGTTTTTAGTCTTATATCTTAATACACAGATAGTAGATTAAACTATATTTGTGTAGCATTTTGACGATGTGTTTTTGTTTTTTGTTTAAATGTGATTCTTGTTTGGATGAATTTATAAATTTTCTGTCTTGAATCCTGTTATACTAACTAAAGAAACTATCTTATGCATTAACGTCTCCATATTCGTCCAAAATATGCATGGAACAAATGCTGCTGAACATTAAACAAAAAACCATCGATGAATCAGCTATCACTGACCATGATTTACCAGACCGTTTTTAATATTGCTTACGATGCAAACTTTCCGTGTCGATCTGCATTGGTCTTTCCGTTTGGACTTCTTTCATTTATCATTGTTATGGAGAATGTTAAAGATAGTACCCTAGATAATTGCAAATACAAGCGTTAACAACCTGGTGAGAAACAACATACATGTATGCAGATATTTATACTCAATCGATTTCAATTGTTCAGTAGTTTTTTTTTATCTATTGGCGTTTAATTGCAATATAAAAATTATATATTATCCATTTTTGTATGATTATGTCAATGGTAACATATGGATGATAAATTTATAGTTTGAAACAACATCATTTTACATTGTAAAAAATTTATGCAATTACGGTTACTCAAAATCTGGTGCAGTTAAATAGGATTAATGAAACCTGTCTCGTTTATACTTCCATGTAAATGTATGTCTAAATGATGTCAGATTCTATCTTCTTTAAATCGCGTACTGTCGTTGTTATTAATAAAACAAATAACCACTCGTCTTCTCGTTTCCAGTAAAAAAACAATCTAAACAAATAAACAGTACTTTTGCAGGTTAAAGGATCACGTCTCTCCTTTCCATTTGTTATTAAGGCTATCAATTTCAATAGGTTTGCCATTATTTAAGTCCCAGAGTCTTTGATATTGCAAGGATTATCACGAATGTCATAATATGTAAATAAAAACTTCAGTGTTTGCTATTTCAAATTGTTAGAGAAGATAGGATTAGTGTAGAAATGCTTCAAAAATTCGATTCGGTAATAATATTTAGGTAAAGCATTCCGAAATAAACAAAAACAAACTATCTTAACATGATGTTAGGGACATATGATAGTACCCATTATTTATTGTTTTAAAACATATTTGAAAGTAAAAGAATAATTGTTAAAGCTATGAAACCTTAAAGAAATAATATAACAATAATTTATCAATTGTGATTTTACAAATAACAATCACAATTAATTATTCCCGTGCTTGCATTTCCTATCATGATTTTCTTGATAGAGGGTTACTGCTCAAAAGGAAGCTATTAAACCAAGAGTTCCAAATGGTGAAGTTGAAATCATCCCTTCGTAAATTTTACGGACGCCATCACGAGTTGGTTGACCGTTATGGAATAACCGTTTCACAAATGATATCAGATATGTTCCTCACGTCGTAACTACAATCCCCTTCCCTTTCATGAATGTGACCTTTACTATTTACCGGATTTGTAATCACATAAGCAACACGACGGGTGCCACATGTGGAGCAGGATCTGCTTACCCTTCCGGAGCACCTGAGATCACCCCTAGTTTTGGGTGGGGTTCGTGTTGTTTATTCTTTAGTTTTCTATGTTGTGTCATGTGTACTATTGTTTTTCTGTTTGTCTTTTTCATTTTTAGCCATGGCGTTGTCAGTTTGTTTTAGATTTATGACTTTGACTGTCCCTTTAGTATCTTTCGTCCCTCTTTTAAACAAATTGAAAAGCTGTAATATTCCTGGTGATTGTTTGATATGTAGTTTGATTGTACACCTTTAAATTTGTAAAAATAAATACCATATATAGATATAAGAAGATGTGGTAGGAGTGCCAATGAGACAACTCTACATCCAAGTCGCAATTTGTGAAAGTAAACCATAATAGGTCAAAGTACGGTCTTCAACACGGAGATTTGACACACACCGAACATCAAGCTATAAAGGGCCCAAAAAATTACTAATGTAAAACAATTCACATGTTTTCTTTAGAGAATAATTGATTACGAGGTAACGGCTGTACTTAAGTTTCAGTGTTATGCCTTTTCACATACGTGACACTGTAAATTTTAACTCAAGGTAAAACACTGCATGAAGTCATTAATTCAGAATAAAAGATTTAATAATATGGGAATATTAGTCAAGCTTTGGACGCCAGATTGTAAACATTTCAGCTAAAAAAGGTTAACTGTATAAACATTTCAGCTAAATTAACAAATTCTACCAACTATTATTATGCCAGAGGATATACATATAACATACTTACTGTTTAAATATATTTTTGGGCGATAGCTGTGCTATGATAGTTTATTATTTCTCAACATGCACAAGTCAATAATGTACACAATTTCTCTAAATTTACTATCAATTCATAGATTTTATGATATCATGGGTCATTATTGAACAATACACATCGGTCATTACAGAGGGAGATAAAGCCTGTATAAAACCTGTTTATGTATCGTTTACTTTCGAAAATGCCTGTACCAATTAAGGAATATGACAGCTGTTTTCCTTTCGTAAATAACGTAAAATGCGAATTAAATGTTGTCAGTTGTTATGGACTTCCTTTCTTAATATCCATTTAAGTTCGGTATTTTGTAAAAAAAAAAAAAAGGATGTAAACCAGATTTACTTTTAAACTTGAGAAAACTGACAAATCAACAAGGGCCTCGTTTGAATTTTTTTTTTAAATTATCAGCAATTGATCTCCCCTTACTAATAATCAGCAGTGTTCTCAAGGACATTGTTAAATCGTCGCTGGAAGATTGGCGAAAGTATGAAAGCCTATTGACACTATCTTATCGAACTTAATTATTTGATGTGAAATGTAGTCCTTGCGAACTATATTGTATCGAATCTAACAATACATTTATATGTATCTACCTCAGAATGTATATTCGTTCGTTTATACATACCCTATTCCTTTGTCTTTACATGCTATTTTACAACTCATTAGTTTTTTTTAGTACATATTAATATATATATATATATACAGATGGGTGCGGTCCTAACCTTGACAAAGGTTAACTTAGAGTTAACTTGTTGACTGCTTTCTAAGTTAACTTGAGAATTTTTAAGCAGTCAAGCAAGTTAACTTCGTCGTTGGTGGACCAGACCTACGGTCTGCTTTTTTAGGACTGCTGCAGACCTATCGACAAGTCTGCTCCAGACCAGACCTGTGGACAAGTCTGCTTTTGACCAGTCCTGAGGACAGGTCTGCCCCAGACCAGACCTGTGGACAAGTCTGCTTTTGACCAGTCCTGAGGACAGGTCTGCCTCAGACCAGACCTGTGGACAGGTCTGCACCTGACCAGACCTGAGGACAGGTCTGCTTCTGACCAGAACTGTGGACAAGTCTGCTATTGACCAGACCTGAGGACAGGTCTGCTTATGACAGATTATCGTTATAAGAGTTTTCATATCAGCCTTGAGCTTTCCGCATGATTAAAATATGTAAACAACATTTCGCATTGTTTTTCCACAGATATTATTTATTATTTACTCGCTAGACTCTACTAGATATTATACAAATGCTCTCTTTTATTTGATATACTTGTATTCTTATATAAATAAAAAATGGCTATACGATCACCATGATCACACAGAGTTTGTTTTATTAGAAGGCGGATAGAAAGGTTATCCAACGCATTGGAACACTATTCTTATATCACGGGATATCGGCAACATTGTCTACGTTACTTCGTTCCCCGTTGTTTACCTGTCCCTTCCTAAATTTTACTTTATGCATAAATTTATACTTGCATGGATATTTCATTGATATTCAACTTGTTTGCATTGGATTTACTATTCTATTTCCCGCAAAATATTCTAACAGAAATTGTACAGTGTCCGTAAGCATACGGTGTGGTAAAACTATCAACAATCTCGTCAAATTTGTCAGATTTATCGAGAGATTTGTCATTGCCGATATTTATATGGGACATCCTAAAATTATACTCAATGCGCACTCTAATGAAATAGTTGCCACTTGACGTTTAACTATAAACAAAATCAATCAACCGACATAATAGATTCCAAGAAGAGAACCTCGTATACTTTTTTTTATTAAATCATTGTAAATAGTAAAAATGAATTCAGACATGTCAGTGTTGGTACTTTGATGATGTGGCATAATAGTTTTGTTTTACACGTACACCATCATGAACTCCTATATATGATCTGACTGTTATAATGAATAAATAGATGAAATTCTGACATTCTCAATTTAATCAGAATATTTTTTGCATTAATAGTTTTCCAATATTATTGATTACGTGTACATTTACGGTCCTACTAAAATGTGAACAGGAGCGTCAGGAGAAGACATGAAGGCGCTCGGTACAATGGTATGCGGTATATAGATTTGTAAATAAAAGTGCACATATGATCAGTTTTGGTCAACTAGTTTTGTTTTCCAAGTCAGCATGAGGTATTAAAACTACTGAAATTTTGTTACGTATCAATATTTTGAATAAAAGGAGGACACGCTGGTATCCTAAATTTATGCGAACAAAAATTTGTTGTTATTAAATTGCAATATTGCTGTCCATTGTCATGATTATATTATACATTGATTCCTGACATAAAAAATATGGCTGATTAATACTATGGGCGTACGTCATGGTGTATATAGATTTACAAATTAAATACACATATGGTCAGTTTTGGTAATGCGGTCAAATAATTTTGTGTACAAGTCAGCTGGAGGTAATCAAAACTACTGAAATTTTGTTACGTATCAATATTTGAATAAAATGAGGACATGCTGGTATCCTAAATTTATGCAAACAAAAATTTGTTGTTATTATATTGCAATATTGCTGTCTATTGTCATGATTGTATTATACATTGAATCCTGACATAAAAAATAAGGCTGATTTACTATGCGGGTATATAGATTTACAATTTAAAGAGCACATATGGTCAGTTTTGGTGGATGCGGTCAAATAATTTTGTTGTGCAAGTCAGCTGGAGGTATCAAAGCTACTGAAATTTTGTTACATATCAATATTTTGAATAAAATGAGGACATGCTGGTATTCTAAATTGATGCGAACCAAAATTTTTTGTATTATATTGCAATATTGCTGTCCCTTGTCATGATTGTATTATACATTAAATCCTGACATAAAAAAAAATGGCTGATTTACTATGCAGGTATATAGATTTTCAAATTAAAGTGAACATATGGTCATTTTTGGTGGATGCAGTCAAATAATTATGTTGCACAAGTCAGCAGGAGGTATCAAAACTTCTGAAATTTTGTTACGTATCAATATTTTGAATAAAATGAGGACATGCTGGAATTCTAAATTTATGTGAACAAAAATTTGTTGTTATTATATTGCAATATTGCTGTCCATTGTCATGATTGTATTATACATTGAATCCCGACATAAAAAATATGGCTGATTTACTATGCGGGTATATAGATTTCCAATAAAAGTTCACATATGGTCAGTTTTGGTGGATGTGGTCAAACAATTTTGTTGTACAAGTCAGCTGGAGGTATCAAAACTACTGAAATTTTGTTACTTATCAATATTTTGAATAAAATGAGGACATGCTGGTATTCTACATTTATGTGAACAAAAATTTGTTGTTATTATATTGCAATATTGCTGTCCATTGTCATGATTGTATTATACATTGATTCTGGCATAAAAAAATATGGCTGATTAACTATGTGGGTATATAGATTTACAAATTAAAGTGCATATATGGTCAGTTTTGGTGGATGCGGTCAAATAATTTTGTTGTACAAGTCAACTGGAGGTATCAAAACTACTGAAATTTCGTTACGTATCAATATTTTGAATAAAATGAGGACATGCTGGTGTCCTAAATTGATGTGAACAAAAATTTGTTGTTATTATATTGCAATATTGCTGTCCATTGTCATGATTGTATTATACATTGAATCCTGACATAAAAAATATGGTTGATTTACTATGCGGGTATATAGATTTACAAATTAAAGTGCATATATGGTCAGTTTTGGTAATGCGGTCAAATAATTTTGTTGTACAAGTCAACTGGAGGTATCAAATCTACTGAAATTTTGTTACGTATCAATATTTTGAATAAAATGAGGACATGCTGGTATCCTAAATTGATGTGAACAAAAATTTGTTGTTATTATATTGCAATATTGCTGTCCATTGTCATGATTGTATTATACATTGAATCCTGACATAAAAAATATGGCTGATTTACTATGCGGGTATATAGATTTACAAATTAAAGTGCATATATGGTCAGTTTTGGTAATGCGGTCAAATAATTTTGTTGTACAAGTCAGCTGGAGGTATCAAAACTACTGAAATTTTGTTACGTATCAATATTTTGAATAAAATGAGGACATGCTGGTATCTTAAATTTATGCGAACCAAAATTTTTTGTTATTATATTGCAATTTTGCTGTCCATTGTCATTATTGTATTATACATTGAATCCTGACATAAAAAATAGGGCTGATTTACAATGCGGGTATATAGATTTACAAATTAAAGTGCACATATGGTCAGTTTTGGTAATGCGGTCAAATAATTTTGTTGTACAAGTCAGCTGGAGGTATCAAATCTACTGAAATTTTGTTACGTATCAATATTTTGAATAAAATGAGGACATGCTGGTATCCTAAATTGATGTGAACAAAAATTTGTTTTTATTATATTGCAATATTGCTGTCCATTGTCATGATTGTATTATACATTGATTCTGGCATAAAAAATATGGCTGATTAACTATGCGAGTATATAGATTTACAAATTAAAGTGCACATATGGTCAGTTTTGGTGGATGCGGTCAAATAATTTTGTTGTACAAGTCAACTGGAGGTATCAAATCTACTGAAATTTTGTTACATATCAATATTTTGAATAAAATGAGGACATGCTGGTATCCTAAATTGATGTGAACAAAAATTTGTTGTTATTATATTGCAATATTGCTGTCCATTGTCATGATTGTATTATACATTGAATCCTGACATAAAAAATATGGCTGATTTACTATGCGGGTATATAGATTTACAAATTAAAGTGCATATATGGTAAGTTTTGGTAATGCGGTCAAATAATTTTATTGTACAAGTCAGCTGGAGGTATCAAAACTACTGAAATTTTGTTACGTATCAATATTTTGAATAAAATGAGGACATGCTGCCCTCATGAAAAAGAATGTCTGAATTTTTGCTGAGTTTTGCTGAATAGGTTCTGGACCCTAGCTGAATGCATGCTGAACCAAATTTTGGGATCTGAAAACGTGCTGAAGCACTTTTTCCAAATTCTGAACAAATACTGAAAAATTACTGGAATGTTCAGATTTGCTGAAAAAGTGCTGTAACATTTTCTGAAAAGTTCAGACTGTGTTGAAAAATTCAGACATCGCTGAACTGAAGCTGAAAATAATCTGAACTGTTCAGTTATTGCTGAACTCCTCAGACAAACATCTAAAACTATGCTGAACATTTTTTGATATATTTGAACAGTGCTGATTTTTTCAGAACAGCCCTGAAAACTTTCTGAACAGATTTTCAAGATCCTGAAATGTTCAGAAACAATACTGAAATCATTCTGAACAGAATAAATACTTGCTTAATTTTTCAGAGAGACATCTGAAAATGTGTTGAACTATTCAGACAGTGTTGAATTGTTCAAAACAGCTAAAAAAAACTTTCTGAAATGATAGAAAGCTGAACTGTTCAGAACAGCTCTAAGAGCTAATATGAACAGATTTGCCAGATGCTGAACTGTTCAGACAGAATACTGAAAATCTTCTGAAAATAATACAAACAAGAATGTGTCCACAGTACACAGATGCCCCACTCACACTATCATATTCTATATTTAGTGGACCTTGAAATTGAGGTAAAACTCTAATTTGGCATTAGAATTAGATAGATCATATCATTAGGAACATGTATACTAAGTTTCAAGTTGCTTGAACTTCATTAAGTCTTCATAAAAAACTACCTTGAACAAAAACTTTAACCTGAAGCGGGACAGACAGACGGACAGATGAATGGACGGACAAACAGACAAACGAACAGACCCACAGACCAGAAAACATAATGCCACCGGCCTCTACTATCGTAGGTGGGGCATAAAAAATATTTTTCAAACTTTTATATCAGACCAGAGTAGAATACACGTACACCAAAGACCACCAAACTGAAGTTGTTTTTTTAATTATTGGGTTGATCTGAAGTCAATTGGCGTTAACAACGTAAACAATTAATTTTTAGAGCAGAGTAATTGATATAACATAAGCATTGTGACATATGATTTTAAAGGGAAAGTTTAAGAATTTGGGTAGTATCTTTTTAAGATATTAGCCAATCAGTAAAATCAAAATATATTCGAAGTGAAAATAGTTTATATAAACAAATAAAAAAATCTCAAAATCATCAACTACATGTACCAAAAAAAAGGGGGGTGTCATTTAAGATTTTCCCACTCAGGGGCACCCAAATGTAATCATGTCCACAGGTACCTGTGAAATCTACAATAAACAATAATAAGCTGGCTTTCTGTTTAAAGTCATGAGTACTCTATTAATAATGTAGTGATTGGTAATCACATTAAAAACTGAAGAAATTGTATCAATTACAATTTATAACAAGTTTGTTGTTTCTATTATAAATTTCCTTTCTTTAAAAGTCATGATTCCCCAACTTGCAAAACATAATCTGTTAATTTTGGGGGCGATTTAACCAGGTCCGATTTGACTTGGTGCCGAACTGTCTATAACGGTGCCGATTTGACAAGGTGCCGGAATGTCTAGAATTCATTTATATGAAGACTTGAGAGGCATACCAAAATTATACCAGCAAGGACCTATGTTATATTAAAATATTGACACCGGAGGTCTTGCCAGGTGTCAATGTGTCTCGGTGTCGAAGTATTTATAAAAATTCAAAATTTGAAAAGGGAACTTACGTTGAAATTATTTGCGATTTGTTCGATAACCTATCCGTTTTTGCTGGTGCACTGCCAGTGTTAATTTTATCTGTAGAAGAAGTTTTCTGAATCTCTCTCCAAGTTCTTAAATATGCCTTACTTAATTGTATTTCGGCATAAAAAAGAACTAAGAATAAGATCAGATTAGTATTCTGTAGACTGTATTCTGTTGTTGTAAACTAATACAGTGTTATTTACAAGCATTGATAGTACAGTCAGTTATATGGGGAGTTAAAACGTTTTCATGATCTAAGCTGGTCCCTTGCTTGCTACTTCACTATGTTCGTAGAAAGTAGATACCAGTTTAATAAGTGAAACCTTTCTGAACCGGAAACGCATAATAAATTACGTCAACAAACTATTTAGGCGCCCTAAATACGATTTGTGAAATGATGGCTATATTTATCAGATAAGTATATTACAGTTTGAACTAAAATGTTTATTGCTATAGTATTTTAAATCATATTTAAAGATAAAAGTTTATTGAGACAATCTATAAATACCATTTTTGAGAAAGTCAACACCAGAAAATAAATAAAAAATGAAGAAAATCCTTGAAATTATGTATTGAACTTGTGCACATCATTATGCACTGACCATTCAACTTACATGTATTTAGAGAAAATCAGAGGAGGAAGGGGAATGTCCTTGTTTTTTTAGGAACCTGCAGCTGGTTTTTTTTACTTTAATGGGGGAAAAAGAAAAAGGGGGGACATGCTTTTGCAAGTTTTGGTATGTGAGATACAGGGGTTGAATATGGAACAAAGGGAGAGGGAGAATGTGAGAGAATTCATGATTTATTTTTTTACAAAATAACCGGATTTGGTAAATGAGCCATATTTTGGGAACCAGCAGTTTTTTTTTATTTGTCAGAGGGACAAAAAAGGGGGGGGGGCATGCTTTTGCAAATTTTGGGATGTGAATTATAGTGGATTGTGGGGATATGGAATTGAGTGAGGGGGAGGATGTCAGATGTGAGAGGAATAATGGAAAAAATACAAAAAAGCAGGATATCGGAAATGAACCATATTGTGCCCCTAACCTGAACTTAGATATGACACATTGCTTTTCTTTATGAAAGTATCAATCAATGGCAGATACAGGGTGCCAGGGTCCCACATATGGAGCTTCATATATATGATAATTGCATAGACTTTTTACAAGTATTCACACCAACAGGAGCGGATCCAGACATTTTAAAAAGTGGGGGTGCGGCAACTATATGTCCCAATTCAAATCGACAAATGCATTGATCATAAAAAAAAGGGGGCACCCTTTCCTCTAACAAAATCATGGATCGGCACCTTTCAATACAGAAAACTGTAAGAAATGTTTATACTTTTTTTCGCTTCCCTTCTAAAAAAATTTTTTCATGATATTAAATCAATCAATTAAAAAAACGGCATTATGCAAAAATCATAATTTATATTGAATTAGAAAATAAGAAAGACATTGGATTCTTTGTGGATTGTATTTTCTTGCAGGTGAAAGTCCTGCATCTTCCACAGAAACTTTTTGAAATTCAAGCAGAAATTGAACTGATCTAAGTTTGAAGCTCTGAAACTTCAATTTTGATTAATACAGAAAGAAAGAGAAGTTTACATATATTATAATCTGATTTTTATTTAATATACAAATGATTCTCAATTTCTGAATTAATAGAATTAAAAGTTCATGAATAATTCATGATTCACATTATTTGAAATAATTATCAGGCCGTTGAAATTGGATTGATGATTTTCCCCATTAACACAAGAAAATTTCAAAGGGTTGAAGGACAGGAAAGAGTCCAAAAGACTTCTTTTTTTTTAGTTGGAAAAATAGAACAAGACGCATATTGTTAATGTTACTGTTATAGATACGAAATGTTTCAAGTGAAAGACGTGAGATTACATGTAGATTTACTGTAGTGCTCCTTTCGTGTGGTAACCTAATGGTGTACAATACTTGGCCCAAGTATCAACAGCAGCATGGGAGCTTTCACTTGGGACAATTATAAGTTTATTATACAAAATATAACAATAATTAGATATGGCATGATTGATGCTGAGCAAACAATTCATAGATAAAAAAAAACAAAAAACCCAGAGATATAATAAACAGTCATTACTGGTCAGTTAAAGATTAAAATGGACAAAATCTATACTGTATTATGTATAACCGACTTCAAAATGTGTCCACTTTCTCGTAAATATCTTATGTCACAATGCTGGGTCATTGATGTCACAACATAACAAACTAATCATCAGTTGTAAAAGGCTTGAGTTGACTGATCAGATTGCAACTATATAAGACACAAAATAAAAAGTAAATAAAAAAGACAAAGACACAACTAATTATTCTACTTCACATATGACACCATTGTATTTCTTAAATAATGTTTATTTGTTTTGGATAAATAGTGTCTTTCAGACAGAATATTAAAAAGCTCATATTGTCTAAATACCAATGGAAACTTTCCTGAATTATAACCGAAAATCATCTGAACCTTTCCTGAAAAATGTAAGCTAAAGCTGAAAATGGTCTGAACCCCATCCTGAACAATAGCTGAAGACTGAATATTGGCTGAGTATAGATTAATTCAAATTTTTACTGAATATTTGCTTAAATTTTGTTTAGTTTGTTGAACATTTTAGAAAGAAATGCTGAAAAGTTTACCTTTAGAGTCTTAGATGAACTTTAACAGAAAATTTGCTGAAAACCCACTGGAACGGGTTAAATTATAGCTGGTTTTTTTTAGAAAATGGTGTTTAAGAGGTTCTGAATATTTCAGCAAGTTGTTCAGAAAGATTCAGAAGTAATACTAATTATTTCTGAATATTTACTGAAAATGTCTTGCTGAATTGTAACTGAAAGTTTGCTGAAAACTTGCTGGAATGTGCCAAATTCAGCCATCTTTAAGCAAAAGGTTTTTTATAGGTTCTGAATCTTTCAGAAAGGTGTTCAGAAAAATTCAGAATTAATGCTGAATTATTTCTGAATATTGCTGAATATTTACTGAAAATGACTTGCTGAATTGTTACTGAAAATTTGCTGAAAATGTGCTGGAATGTGTCAAATTCAGACATTTTTAAGCAAAAGGTCTTTAATAGATTCTGTAAAATTCAGCAAGGTGTTCAGAAAAATTCAGAATTAATGCTGAATTATTTCTGAATATTGCTGAATATTTACTGAAAACGTACTGCTGAATTTTTACTGAAAATGTGCTGAAAACTTGCTGGAACGTGCCAAATTCAGGCATTTTTAAGAAAAGGGTTTACTAAATGTGTTCAGTAAAATTTCAGCATCGAGTTCAGAAAAAATTCAGAAAAATATTTTCATGAGGGTGGTATCTTAAATTTGTGCGAAACAAAATTTTTTGTTATTATATTGCAATTTTGCTGTCCATTGTCATGATTGTATTATACATTGAATCCTGACATAAAAAATATGGCTGTTTTACTATGCGGGTATATAGATTTACAAATTAAAGTGCATATATGGTCAGTTTTGGTAATGCGGTCAAATAGTTTTGTTGTACAAGTCAGCTGGAGGTATCAAAACTACTGAAATTTTGTTACGTATCAATATTTTGAATAAAATGAGGACATGCTGGTATCTTAAATTTATGCGAACCAAAATTTTTTGTTATTATATTGCAATTTTGCTGTCCATTGTCATGATTGTATTATACATTGAATCCTGACATAAAAAATATGGCTGATTTACTATGCGGGTATATAGATTTACAAATTAAAGTGCATATATGGTCAGTTTTGGTAATGCGGTCAAATAATTTTGTTGTACAAGTCAGCTGGAGGTATCAAAACTACTGAAATTTTGTTACGTATCAATATTTTGAATAAAATGAGGACATGCTGGTATCTTAAATTTATGCGAACCAACATTTTTTGTTATTATATTGCAATTTTGCTGTCCATTGTCATGATTGTATTATACATTGAATCCTGACATAAAAAATATGGCTGATTTACTATGCGGGTATATAGATTTACAAATTAAAGTGCATATATGGTCAGTTTTGGTAATGCGTTCAAATAATTTTGTTGTACAAGTCAGCTGGAGGTATCAAAACTACTGAAATTTTGTTACGTATCAATATTTTGAATAAAATGAGGACATGCTGGTATCTTAAATTTATGCGAACCAAAATTTTTTGTTATTATATTGCAATTTTGCTGTCCATTGTCATGATTGTATTATACATTGAATCCTGACATAAAAAATATGGCTGATTTACTATGCGGGTATATAGATTTACAAATTAAAGTGCATATATGGTCAGTTTTGGTGGATGCGGTCAAATAATTTTGTTATACAAGTCAACTGGAGGCATCAAAACTACTGAAATTTTGTAACCTATCAGTATTTTGAGTAAAAAGAAGACATGCTTGCACCCTTAATTTAGGCGAACAAAAATTTGTAGTCATTATTTAAATGAATGAAACTATTGCTGATTGTGGCTGCATAGTTCAAGGATGTATAACTAACAAGGACGTATACACCTAACATCAAATATACTTCTTTTCAAAAATATACATAATATGATTGAATTTGATCTCGGAATATATATATATATTCAGTGCCTGTTATCATTGTAACCGAGATCGTTTTTATAATAGATAGATTGTCAGATCACAGATAAATTTGTGTTACGTTCTGTGCGTACTTATTTTCAAAAAATTGTATTTAATCCTGTTCATAAAACGGAAGTATTAATTTTCAAATTACTTTATTTTCGATGTTTATACTACGAAACAAAGATATTAAAAATATTTTTTGTTAAATCATCGAAGAGCGGTCCTGGTTACAAGTTAACTTAGTGTTGAGCAGACCAGTCAAAAGTTAACTTGGGAACAGGTCTGGTTTTGATCGGATTTGTCCAAGCAGAAGTTAACTTTGTGGCAGGACCGGTTTACAAGTTAACTTATGTTAACTTTATGACAGGACTGGTTCCGAAGTTAACTTATGTTAACTTTATGACAGGACTGGTTCGAAGTTAACTTATATCAATAGCGGACCTGTTTCCAAGTTAACTTTTTGGCAGACAAAAAAACAGTCCTAGGACCAAGTCCGCTTTTCAAGTTAACTAGATTTTGGTCCTAGGACTGGTCAGAGCAGTCCTATATTCGGTCACAGGTTAACTTTGACCAGTCCAAATGACTGGTTATCAAGTTAACTTGCTGTACAGGTTAGGAGTGCACCCATCTGTATATTAAGTTCAATGTTTTCACTAAGACGCGTCACCAGTTGATAAATATCTAGTACCGAAAGAATTTGTTGCTTTAATGTTTATCTGGCCTCGCGGTCATAAAACTTTTGAGCATGGTTTTTGTACTCAGACTCGAAAATCAACCAATCAAATTGCTGGATTTCATGTTTTAAGCATGATTTTTGTGCTCAGAGCACCGAGCAAAGTTTTATGCCTTCAAGGCAAGGTATCTTCTGGCAGCAAAATTATAAGAGCTAAATTTTTAACTCAAAGCTTTTTCCTTTACTTTTGTTTCCATCACATGAAATTGGGGTTTCCGTGTATAATCTATAAAAAAAAACTTGTTCATAACCTGTAGGTTTTAAAAATAACGCTGACCCATTGTTTGATTCTATTTATGAAAAAACAAATCATGAAATTTTGGGAAATTAATAACATTTAGACCCTCACTTCTCTGAAGGTATATCTAGCAAACGTTGTTATTTTATTATTTGCTTCGAATATGATTGTTATTCCTTATACAGAAATTCCATAGTATTTGTTACATTGATTTATGAATATATATTAAATGTTCCCTTACTTAACACTTTTAAAATAGGAGGATTGGGTTCTCCACTGGTGCATGCATTGTCTGAGGCCTTGATCATGATTTAGTATAATTATATCTAACTGGCCTTTCCATTTATATTATACAATCGTTGAATAGCTTGTTGCCACCCTTAATAGAAACTGTATGTTGACTTTTTAGTGAGTTTAGGAACGAAGAAGGGATCACTATTTCATAGGAAAACGTTGTATGCGATGTGCACAGCATTCTCTTTTATTGTCTTAAGTTTTTGTTAAGAATTATATATTTAAATTGAAATGTGTTGTAGGTGTAGTTTCAAAGAACAACAAGAAAGTTATAGATTTTCAAAGAAGAACAAGAATTGAACACAGATATGTTGTTCAGATTACTTATCCTGGTAAGTATGTGTGTGTGTGTGTGTGTGAGAGAGTGAGAGGCAACTTACATTTTATTTATTCACATCCTAATATGAATGTTTTATTGTTGTCCTGTACAACATTTTCTCCTTTTCTGTTTTATTTGGCATTGGCGGCTACACTGAAATTAGTATTTGTTACATTGACAGGTGCCACTACTGTGGACAGTATAAATATAAAAATTGGTTGATTGATTGGTGTTTACGTCCATAAGGTCTAGTATTATAGAACTTTGAACCTTGCTATGTTCTTGAAAAATACGATGAACGAGAGTTCAATGTGATATGGCAAAGGCTTACTGTTGAGAGATCGAATCTGGACATATAGGTAAACCTAGACAGAACTGTCGTTGTACTCACACCGAAATAAAGCGTGCTTTACGTAGAAGTAGGAGACGCAAATATCTTGTTTTAATTTCTTTTAATAATCTGAGAGGTCGAATCTACAGGTAAACACGCTGCCACGAAACATATGACGTTGTAATGATGAATAACATTGATCACAATAATATCATACAAGAAGAGTTTACTTTACAGTTTCTGTTTTAATTTTCAAAATCACGAAGTTATGTCTAGTTTGATATATTTATGGTTAATTAAACAGCTCGTATTACAAATGTCACATGTTTTTTCAGAAACACGTCATGCACATTAGAATTAGTCTCTTCGAATAACTATACCTGAGAATACTGGATTATACGTATTGGTAATTTCCAATACACAATAACCAATTTATAGCCTTTTTTATCATTATATGTTTGTGCATATCGAAACATTAGCTGCTGCACACGAAACAAAATATTAAAAATTGTAAGAAATCGAACATTGAAAAAAGGGATCGATTCATAAATTTCATAACACTAAGCCTATCAATTGTCTGACAATGAGTATGACTCATACATATATTTCAGATTCATTTTTGTGCGGCTTTCCCGTTAAAATGTCCCGAACCAGCCCAGTGGTCAATCCGTGCTAGAAGTCATTGTCCGGATCCGTCTAAGTATTTCTGCTTAAAGAATGATCTTATAAATGGATATTCTGAAAACTGCACAATATTCGATTTTCTACAGCCAGGTAAATTAGATTACTTGCACAGACATGTATTTTATCTAGCATGACATTGTGATGAAGATATTCAAATATCGATTTGTCTTTTTGATTACAATTTTTACACAAATGTTAATTTCAAATCAAATCCTTCAGTTTCGTCAGTCAAAAGTTCGTCAACCATTTTTTGTGTCTAAATAGCAAATCAATTTCGGTAGAACGAATACAAACCTCTGAATTACTGACAATGATTACATTTATAGTTTCAAATTATACATTTCTGATTATTCAATCAATATCTGTATGTAAAATAATGATTTTTTACAACAATTTTAGAGGATTTGATACATGAATTTCAAACTATATTGGAATTTTTATGAAAATGAGATTTGTTGTCAATCAGGGTAAATTCTTCGAAAAAGATTTAGATAAAACATAGGTTACCGCGCTTGTTTTCGAGAAGAAGAAAAAATGTTTGCTATTTTGTTTAAAATTTTCTAACACATTAAAGATTTTCTAGAACTGGAAGTAAAAGTAATGAAATATCAAATTTAGTTTATTTCAAGAGATATGTTATTAGTTATATGATCCGACATCAAAAGTATGTGTCATCTTTATTCTTTAAGACAACTTATTTTAAATGAACTTTAACGTGAGTTTTCTCTTATTAAGAAGGAGAATACATTTTATGTGTTCGGTAAAGACGTCTTCCTCCAAATTCATAATTCAGAGCAAAAGTTATAATAATTATGGCAAAAACAAACAATTGTGGTTTGTTTCTATTTAAAACTTTCAAATTGTAACTCTTTCAACGAGTAAGTATGGCGGATGTATTGTTGTTGTTTTTTTGGATTTAAAGTTCTATTAAAAGATTCTGATTTTATTACGTAATCATAAGCACAACTACTTACATCAAAACGTTGAATGTTTGTTATTGTGTTTTAAGTTATCTCCCCTTAAACTGTATGGACTTCCCTCATGTTATAAGGTATTCCCTACAGGTCGAAAAAATGTTCTTCGTGGAGGATTAGATGCAGACATTTGTTTGTCAGAACGCTTCCAGCCGTGGCCAATGAAATTCTTTACAAATGTCAGTACCAACTGCATATTTCGGAAGTCGGCATGCCAGGAGGAAGGTCAAGTTGTCTTTGATAATGGAAATCGAAACAAAGATGCCACCTGTAGATGTGACTACACGAGAAGATACGATTTCATCGTTAAACCTCGAAATCCATGTTTTTGTGTCCCATCAGAAGAAGATTGCTCATGCTATTTAAAGATGTGTCACGTGCTAACACCAGGTTGTGTATAGTTTCTCAATAAGTAATAAAGTAAGGACAGTGAGTATGGTAAATCAAACATTATTTTTGTCTTTATCAAAGGGAAATTGTTTAATTTGGTGAAATCAATGTTTTTATAAATTAATTAAGCACTGTCATGCAAGTGAGATGTTTAGCTAGCTATAAAACACTACATAAGAAAATGCCTGTACCAAGTCAGGAATAAGAGAGTTGTTATCCATTCGTTAGATGTGATTGAGCTTTGGATTTTGCCATTTGCTTAGGGGCTTTTAATTTTCCTCGCAGTTCGGTATTTTTCTTATTTAACTTTTCACAGTTTTATAAACGTAACAAAACCTTTTTTGTCATTTTAAGAGAAAGATTTGATCTATTAACTTTTTTTATTACCACGTAAAGAATTAATTTCTCTCAATATAGTTTGACATAACTGCATGACTTCTTTGCTTATTTCTGAATTTTGGTTTTTTAAATTATCTGTTATCATCTTACGAGCACTACGCTCTCTACACGTTAAGAACCCTTTCAACAACTCTGTTATGAGGGTTCTGTTTGTGGCCTGTTGTAAGGCAAAATGTATATCTCTATTCAATATACCCCATTTTCCAGTGGTATTAGTAGTTCTTCCCGAGCTTCATTCCGGAATGCCTCTATTAAAGGACATAACTATTGTACTTATTGTTAAGTTGTTCTGGTCTTAATAGAGAGTTGCTACTCACAAAGGAGCTATTTAACCAATATTTCCAAGTAGTGCAGTTGACATTATCCCTTTGAAATGTGCGGACGCCATCACTATTTGGTTGACCGTTATGTAATATCTGTTTCATAGATATATTCCAATCCTCAATCCTTATTATCACCGGATGTGACATACCGAATTAAGACATCGTGTTTGCACTTACAGTAACATCACAACGAGTGCACCACGTGATGCAAATGCAGCTTACCCTTCCGGAGCACCTGGTGGAGCTCGTGTTGCTCAGTCTTTAGTTTTCTATGTTGTGTTTAGTATACTGTTGTTTGTTTGTTGTTGTTTTTTTTTTTGCCTCGGCGTTGTCAGTTTATTTTCGGCTTATGAGTTTGAATGTCCTTTGGATATTTTCTCCTATCTCCTTAACATGCGTGAACTATTCGTCATTAGCAACAAACAAGCGCATACATACTAACCGTCAGTAAAATCCAGCATGAAGTAGGGTGGAACCCTTAAAGTAAGTTTTGTTCCACACACAAAATAATATCGGTTTCGTATCGGTAACTCACTTTATATGTACAAATTACAAAATTTAAATGTAAGGAATAAATTAGTTTAGATTTCTGTCATTTTGAATAGAAATTTCTGATTTTGACATGTAGGTAATACAACTTTGTACAATTTTCCTGATGTTAAATGCTACTTTAATGTTTTAAAAAGTGTATATTTCCTCATTTCTTTTCAGATTACGAATGTATTCATTCAGAGGATATTATGCCGATTAATCAATGTAAACCAATTATCGCTGAAAGGTAAATAAGAAACTAATCACATATTTTTCGCGCAACTACTGCGAAGTTGATATAAAATACGAAGATGTGGTATGATTGCCAAATGAGACGACTGTTTACTAGGGACTAAATGCCGCAGCCGAAGCAACTATATGTGACCTTACTGCCTTCAAAAATGAACAAAGTCAGTACTGTATAGTAAGATACAAAACAGCAATAACATGGCAAACTGTAGAACAATTGATAATACAAGTTGAAATTAATTAATCAATATGAATCAAGCAGTACAGTGATTATTTTTTTTTATTAGTGAAATACTCAACATCTAATTTAACATTCATAACGACGATACATTAGGTGTAAACGTATAACGTATACTATAAACATGTACTGTTCTATTTTATAAATGGCATACGGTTATGGTAGGTTATGACATCTCTTTAGACCTGTCATAAAACTGTAATAAATATTTACAAGAAGTAGTATAGGGTAGAGCTGTCCGAATCAGTCCTAGGTTAAAACTGTCAAAATCAGTTTAAATAAGATTAAAACAGTCAGAATCCGTTCTATGGTAGATTTCACAGAATTAGCTCTAAACAAGAACAGTTTGAAATGACGTAACTAGAGCATCTTTGTGAACGTGATTTTAAAAAATGTAGTTAGCTAGATTTCTCTATGAGTAATAGTTAAGAAAAACAGGATTAAAAAAAAGCTTATATACAATATTTGATGTATGTTATTTCTGTTTTTAAATAGTTTTATTCTTATATAATTATATACTAATGTTGAAATAGTGAAACATATATACTTTAAAAAGTTTTGTAGTCATTATCAAAAATACTTAGAAAGACAATTACGTTATAGATAATGCAAATTTTAAGGTTTTTCTTGTCAAATAACACACTGACTTAGTATACAGTCAAACATATTCTTTTCTGCAAAAATTTCCAGGATTTGTATCCTATTTTACCCGTCACATTAGAAAAGTATATTCCCCTTTATGGGTTTGGATTTAAATACGTCATACTACTGCGTAATATATCTCACCAATTAATCTAGATATATGCTTCCGAAATCCCTGACCAGTTATAATAAAATCCTGTGTCAATTTCTATAGGGGAAAGGCCACGTTATAATAGTGTATACCGATTCTCTTCTTTTGAAGAAAATTGTAGAGCCAGACAAAGGAGAAAATAAACAATTATTCTGAATAGTTTTGAAAAAAATAATCTGCTTTTCCGCGGTAAAGATGTCATGTAACAAGACCCCACAACTATATCATCTCCGTTATAAAGTTAATACCATACATTACTTAAAAGGTAACTTGTCTTAATGATCATACATAGTAACAATTTCATCTCATTTTCATAAACAATGGCGATTAAAAAAAACTTGAAATGAATAATGATGAAATACCCGTACTTTATGGAACACGAAAAAAGAAACAAGATAACATAAATTTCAACACTATTTTCCTCAAATCAGGAATCGTTGAAAAAAAATAGTTTGCCCCAACCTTTGTATGCAGTTTAAATATATAAAATCCAGTAATTTGTAAACATCGGAATATCAATGATGTTAAAGATGGATTCATTATTTCTCAGCATGTTAAATTATCAAAGCTTTTCGTAAACAGCTTTAAAAAGACAACAGTAGTATACCGCTGTTCGAAAGTCATAAATCGATTGAGTCAAAAACAAATCCGGATTACAAACTAAAATGAGGGAAACACATCAACTATAAGAGGAAAACAACGAAACAACAGAAACACTGAAGTGAACAAAAAACAAACGACAGTGCAACACACACAGAAACGAACGATAAGATAACAACTGCCCTTTTCCTGGCTTGGTACAGGACATTTTAAGAAAAAAATGTTGGGTTGAACCTGGTTTTGTGGCTAGCCAAACCTCGCACTTTTATGGCAATGTTAAATATAACATGTGCTAAAATGACACCTTTACATGACAGAAATACAGTACAAAGAAATGCAAAAACATTCAGGACAGAGAAATGTACAAATAAACAATACAATAGTACATTGCTAACCACAGAATAAAAACGAACACGTAAAACAACATAGGACAGCACACTAAACAGCACAACAGAACCAACTGTCTTTCACACGACTGGGTCAACGCCACAAAGTTGCGTCACAATAATTTCTTAAAAATTTGATACTGTTCAAGATCAGGTTTGTATAATAACGATAGATTGCAATTACTTTGTTTGTCATTAAATAGTGTGCAACTTACTGTTCCGTAGTCATTTTCACCAAGAAGAGTGAACACCACCCTGGCATAAATATTATTACTTTTTGACTGCCGGTTTATGATGTTTTCATATTTTACAATTTTTGAATTGTATTTATATTGAAATGCATTAACCTCATGGAGAATAAAGATGCATTTCTCTTATTCATTAAAAGAAATTCACAATGCATTTTACGGGAGTAAAATATGCATTAAAATAGTTAGTTTATAATTCATTTGTTAAGATTATTTTTAATGTTAAGAAAATATATTTAGTCTATTAAAGTTGTTTATAAGAGGAATAACTAAAACCAAGTTCATTCGTGAAATTTCGATGAACTTTATTTCATTTCAATTTTATACATTTCCCAAAGATCTAATGCATAAGTTCATTTTGTTAAGCGTTTTACAAATAGTTAGTTTATAATTCATTTGTTAAGATTATTTTTAATGTTAAGAAAATATATTTAGTCTATTAAAGTTGTTTATAAGAGGAATAACTAAAACCAAGTTCATTCGTGAAATTTCGATGAACTTTATTTCATTTCAATTTTATACATTTCCCAAAGATCTAATGCATAAGTTCATTTTGTTAAGCGTTTTACAAAACCAAGTGTTGAAATATATTGAACATATAAGATTTGAAAATTTTCAATTGTGAACATTCAATTATTTCTCAGCAGTAACATAATCTCTGCTCTATCAATTGTCGTTTACATATCCCAATTAATAATATGATGATTGATTAGTGTTGTTTTATGCTGCTTCAGCACAAAAACGCAATATCTGTTTACTATTTTTATATTTCAGGAATGATAATAAAGGATATGAAAGTGATGCTGAGTACATTGAAAGAGAAGAAAAGGCTTCAACCCTAGGTACTTGTTAATAAAAAAAGCAGTGTTGAGCTGAAAACATTTCGAATCGCGAATGTTAAATTGCTAAGGGACCTGTCAATATTTATAGGGGGTTGGGATCGGTGCAAAACGCAGTAGGACACATATATTTTTTTTACTTAATTTTTGATAGGACTTCTACTTTTTTAGTTTTCAGCACTGATAGGACAGCAATATTTTTATGGCATATGTATGAATGTAGAAAATAGGCTAATATACAAATTTATTTACAACAAAATAAACAAGATTAATTGAGGAACAAACAAGTAACAACAATGGAAATACAATTTCAAGTCTAGACATTAATATTATGTTTATAGAACAATCAGGTAATAATTTTGAAAAGGTTAAAAAAATAAAAATGTATAAAAAATAAATAATAACAAAAAAAACATAAAATTAATGAAAACAAAATAAACAACAATAAACAAATGTAAAAAGAGAACTTTGATGAAGCTTTCAATAAGTGATATGATATACTGCCATCAGTGTGGTACAAATTAACCAAATGCAAATCATAAATTAAAGGTA
>CM034359.1:30966876-31082628 GCA_019925275.1 Mytilus edulis
CATGACATTTTGGGCGAGCAGATGCGCTCTGTATTATTTATAAGGATCTGTGAGACATACCATAAACTATGTTGGCAATTTATTTTATTTTTAATTAACTGTTTGTTCATGGCTGTACTACCAAAGACTGGCACATATCTTTAACAAAAATCTCAATTTTGAATTATACTACATACATGTAAATTCAAAACAACATTTAAATATCATAATTTAGAACCAAATCGTACCTTCACCAGTCCACCTTACAAGATATTACATGCGTTGGTATGGTGTCTTTTAGCATATAGTTTCCATAGATCCTGTATTTGTGTTAGCTATGTGTTGTAAGTACCGAATAGTACTAACACGAATATATGAACTACAGTCTTTAACGTCATTTTGATCTTAACATCATCGTAAAGTCATAAAAGATAAAAGATTATTTAGTCGCTGATACATGATTTTTAATAATTAGGTGTTTGTGGCTTTTAACTAACTGCGAGTACTCTCAAATCGTACTTTCGTGTTAATTTAACTGGTTGGTACAATTTATAATGCATTTTTGTTATTAACTGTTTTATTATTTATATATCTCGTCTCACTATTTTTAATATTTTCCTACTTTGATAAGTGATTGGTAGGACGATAAATTTTCACTTCTGTTTTCGTAATATGAACAACAAAATTATTCATTTTTTTTAATATATATTTCTGTACTCCATTGTATACCTTACTACCAAATTATTCTTATTTACCTGTGTACGTTATTTTCTTTGGCGTATTTCGTCCAAGGTTCAGGTTGTCTTTCTTGTATTATTTTACATCTAACCCCTTTGTTTTATTAATTTTGTATTTGCATTATGTCATAGACCAAATTTATTCGTTCAGTGTATGTTTATGTTAACGTGTCTTTTGATTGAGTCAAGCCATTTGTTTTGAACTTACTTCTTTATAAAACAAACGGGTCCGAGCGGTCAAAATCTTACATGGGTGTTCACAACAAGTGTTTGTCTCATTAAACAATTACCACAACTTTATACGGCAGTTACGTTTTATGCAAACAACATGTAAAAATACAATACTTAAAAAATTAGTATCAATATACAATAAATGTACAATAAGTTTATTCACACAGAAATACGTGAATGAATAATAACAAATGAACAATCAACGTTAATGTGTTTGAATTGCCGATCGCGCTATATTTAACAAGGGAAACTTCGATCTATAAATAGGGCAAAATATATATTTAGAATTTGATGCGGAGATCAGTAAGATAGTGTGTAATGCTGTTTACCTTTTGTAAAATATAATACAACTATAAATCTTCTTATTCCTTAATTCCAACGTCTACATGAAAACAACTTTAAAATTATCTCTTCAAAACTCGATAAACAATTGCAGGGCGGAAGTTGACGTCAACAATGGGAAAGTTAAAGTACGGGAATAAATATAACGTAATATGTTTCAGGTTGGATGAAGTTAGGCAGCTATTTAAAAAACGTTTAAACGCGCTGCATTTGTTTGCACCTGTCCTAAGTCAGGAATCTGATGTTCAGTGGTTGTCGTTTGTTGATTTGGTTCATAAGTGTTTCTCGTTTTTTATATAAATTAGACTGTTGGTTTTCCTGTTTGAATGGTTTTACACTAGACATTTTCGGGGCCCTTGATAGCTTGCTGTTCGGTGTAAGCCAAGGCTCCGTGTTGAAGGCCGTACTTTGACCTATAATGGTTTACCATGAACGACAAAAAGTAAGGAAAGAAACTCAAATTACAACTTGTATGCTTACAATATAAGACGATGTTTTATGAAAAAAACAGAGACTAATATATTTAACTATGTCTGCTTGACCAGTAAGTCTGTTGTACTATATTTTAACACTAGTTTTAGTATTTGGAGATTTCGAATATGAAGATAAAAAAATAATGTTTTAAATTGATTGATTGATTGTTGGTTGCTTTACGCCGCATTAGCAGAAAAGGGCTATAACGCGGCGATAATGTTTTAAATGTAATCACCATAACACTTTACTTTACAATCTAATTTTGTAATTAGACTTGATTTTTATGAGTATATACATTCCTTGCTGTCGATAAATGTGTTGTGTGTGTTATTATTAGGCGCTATGTGTGTTTGTAAGATTTTGATTGCTTATTGCTTGAAAGAGTTAAAAGTAATCATTTGTGAATTTAATTTCTTTCAATCGAATTGTACTGATGATAAGATGTTTATAACACTAACAACTCACAGTTATATGTGTTACATTGTTTTAAAATATACAGTGGTTTGACAAAAGTATTTTAATTTCTGTTTTGTTTTTTATTTCAGGTTGAAGATAGGAAAAAAGAATATATCGAAAGATTTAAGAATTTTTTCGAGATCAAGATAAAGTTAATCACAATAGAGGCATTTACTTCATTTCTAACACAGAATTTCGTAATGCCGACTGTAACAAATTGAAAGACAAAATTTCTGATGTTGCAAAAAAGATGATGTTTTTTGCCGAGGAACTGCCTATGCACTGGATTGAACTTGAAAATGCGTTAAGCGTGTTAAAACACGACTCGAAACAGAATATACTGTCATGGGAGACTTTTATGGAATTAGCCGCCCAAATGCTTTTTATCAAAGAAAAAGAACTTCTTCATTTCCTAACTTACCAGCATAAAATTGGGAACATTATTTTTTTCGCTGACATAAAGGAGTTTATCATTTTACAGCCAGATTGGTTAGTTAAGTGTTTCAGGTGCCTAGTATGCGACAACCATCCACAAAAAAGAAATGTTGAAATAGTACAGTTGACTGACTGGTACAACCTGGAAAAGACAGGACAATTATCAGATAACATTATTGATAGGCTTTTTGAAAAAGAACCTGACTTAGAGTTTCGAAAATATAAAACTCATATACTTAATGTGATGGAAAAATTTAATATTATAGTAAAACCCCAGTTTACAGCTACCAACAACGATTCTAGTCTGATACAGAATTCATACTACATGCCATGCATGATTACAACGCAATCGACTTCTCCCGATATTATTCAGAAAAGTTTCGGAAGAGAAAGGAGTAGGTTTATTTCTTCGCCATGGTTGATACTTGAATTTAAATTTCTCCCCCTTGCTTATTTCAATCATATTTTATTCTATTATATTACAAGATATACAGTATGTGAAGAGAAAGAGGGGCGAAAAACTTTATACAAAGGAAAGGCTTTGGTCAATTTAGATAAAACTGAACTCAGAAAGTTATGTATTTGTTTCTCAAAGAATGTTGTAGCCTTACAGGTATGGAAATTAGCTGATGCCGAGTTTAGCCGATATGACACTATTTTAGAAGAGCTATGCAGAAACATTGAAGAGTTAAAGAGAAAATTAAGCCAGAACATATCTTACGGTATAAAAGCGAAATGCGGAAATGGGGATTACTCTAACACAAAAGGCAGAATTGCTTATAAAGAACTTGGTGAAATATGTGAACAAGGACGCTACTATTGTGGTGAGCATGATGATACACATAGTAAGGACGACGCAGAAAGTACCTGGTTACATCATTCTGAAATAGTAAGTATGATACAAGTGAGAGGTAGCGCTATAAAACCAGGTTCAATCTACCATTTTCTACATTTGAAAATGCCTGTACCAAGTCAGGAATATGACAGTTGTTGTCCATTCGTTTGATGTGTTTTATTTGATTTTACCATTTGATTAGGGACTTTCCGTTTTGAATTTTCCTCGGAGTTCAGTATTTTCGGGATTTTACTTTTTGTTGTTCAAGGATACGTATTTTCTGCTATTTTATTGGTTTGCTTGTATTTTCGTAAACTGAGGTTGCTTTTATTTGGCTTGTATTAATAGAGAATGAATATAAGTATTAATAAAGACCCACTAGCTGTATCATCAACTAATATGATATTGAATATGAATAAATATAAAAGGTTTTGATCATATCCTCTCTTTCTCATTCTCAATAATTGTAAAAATGTAAACTATAAAATTGAGAATGGAAATGGGGAATGTGTCAAAGAGACAACAACCCGACTAAATAAAAAACAACAGCAGAGGGTTACCAACAGGTCTTCAATGTAGCGAGAAATTGCCGCACCCGGAGGCGTCCTTCAGCTGGACCCTAAACAAATATATACTAGTCCAGTGATAATGAACGCCATACTAATTTCCAAATTGTACACAAGAAACTAAAATTAAAATAATACAAGACTAACAAAGGCCAGAGGCTCCTGACTTGGGACAGGCGCAAAAATGCGGCGGGTTAAACATGTTTGTGAGATCTCAACCCTCCCCCTATACCTCTAACCAATGTAGAAAAGTACACGCATAACAATACGCACATTAAAATTCAGTTCAAGAGAAGTCCGAGTCTGATGTCAGAAGATGTAACCAAAGAAAACAAACAAAATGACAATAATACATAAATAACAACAGACTACTAGCAGTAACTGACATGCCAGCTCCAGACTTCAATTAAACTGACTGAAAGATTATGATTTCATCATATGAACATCAGGCACAATCCTTCTTATAATATATCTTATCTTTTATGTGGTTAATGTCACATTCAAACTTGTTAATATTACTGTCCTAAATTAATCTTTGTTTCTAAACAACACCATACTTCTATGTTTATAGAGTAACCACCCAATCTCACTGTTGATGTTTTTCTTCTACGCATAATCTCTTTGTTTAAGTTGTTTCGACGAATCTACTGTAATTTTATCGTTAAAACCTAACTCTTCATCATAAGATAATAGTTTACAAATGAATAATTTGTAGTAATTTGCAGTAGTGCACTTCACATACTTTGATAAATCGTTTGATTAAATTTCGTTATTCATCACATTAGTTATCTTTGTTATCCCCCGGAGTAACATCCATTAAAAAGTCGAAACCAATTCCTTGTAAGCTCCCAAAACCTACAGATAACTACGAAGCTGTTTTATGTAATTTCACTTTTAATAGTGAGCTTTGATTTAAAAGTTATTCTACAAACAAAGTGATAATTACTGTGAACTATGTGTGATATTCAATCTTGCAAATAACAAGGCGCCAACTTATGGATAGAAGGAAACACCGATCCCTTGGTAGTAACATATAAATATTTATTATTACGATGTAAGTGTTCACTAAAATGTTGGATTAATGCACAATCATCTTTTGTTGTTGTTGCAAACATTTATAAAAGCGAACGAAAGAAATGATAATTCACTTTTATTCCTCGGTGTTTGGTTCAATTTCGTCAAAATAAGCTAATAAAACATCTCTGAATTAATACTTTTGAAACTTAATAAATATAAATTGAATGTTGATGATTTATCTAATTAAACGAAAAATCATCAGGGATTTTTCATTTTCAATAAATAAAACCTGTTCAATATATGAACACCCGGATCACCAAGAAAGTTTTATTGTAATTTATATTATTATATATGTGCATTCGAAGTTTTCTGTGAGGTAAATACATGGACGTAAAACTAGTGTTTTTGCGAAAAAAATAAAAATTGTTGGGAAAAATTCATTATTGTCGTGGGTTTTTTGCGAAAAAATATATCGGTACGACTTTGTTTATCTTAATAATTTTATCAATATTATGATAGTTTACGAAAAAATTTAACGGTACAACATTGTCTATCTTAATTATTTTATCAAGATTATGTTGGTTTTGTGAAAAAAATCTGAATGTGGCGAAAGAGGTCGCGAAAAAAACTAGAAGCTCTAAAAAGAGCTGGTGTCGCTTAGCTTGATCAATTTGCATATTTAACAAAAAACACTTCCCCCCATAATAGACGAGAACAGAATTCATGACAAAAATGTCTGTTTTGTTGATCTGGTATTGCTGAGAATTAAGTCGATTTAGTTTCTCTTTATCTTCTTTAGTTTCCGTTCAAAACACAACAGAGGGTTTAATAAATCATTACTATATCGGAAAAATCTTGCCTTGCTGATAATTTATGTGATTTAAAGTGTCTTATCTATTATAATTTTATCATATAAGGCAAAGCGCAAAATGAATGGTAAAAATCGGCATTCTGATATGACGTTCTTCTTTAGCTTTGAATACAAAGCCATGTTCTAATTCCAATAAAACATGGGCTGCACGTGATTGACGTCACAATTAAAAGTGCAACGTCAGATGAATTTTGAACAACACCGGAGATCAAACTCAACATTTGTGTTGGTATTGCTCACTATGAAATTTAATAAAAACATTCTAAAAGTAAGTTTAAATGTGTCTGTTCTTGTTTATTTGTTAAACTGTTGATTTTTTATAAAGTTTTTGGTTTATAAAATCAAAATGGCGACATTTCGAGCGTGTATTATGGCTCCTCTTCGAAGTACAAAATTTCAAAATTTTACTATTAGAAGAATCGAAATCATTCTATCATGCCATGCTCTATGCTCATTTTAACATGGGTAGGCATTAGGTATTAAGATATTGACAAATATAATGCATAACCATGTTAAAATAAGCATAGAGCATGGCACGAAAGAATTATTTCTTAAGGTTTATGTACCCTTCTGTAGCCATTTTTGTACGAATTTTTCAAACCTCAATTGTATCAAAACTAAAGATATAATAAATAATAGAGATAGGCCATTTAGTACATGTTCCAAGGGGAAACTTGATGCAAAGCATTATTTTTTACTGTTTCATTGCATTTGATAGAAAAAGAGGACTTTGTGGCAAATAAATCAAGATTTTTATAGAAAATCCACAGCCTTTAATACAGAGATTTTTGTTATAAAATTTGAAACATAAATTACTCACTTGATTTTCTATGATGTGCTAGTGTTTATTTTTTACAAAAAGTTCTAAGTAACCTGTAAATTCCAAAACACCTCGTGCTGAGTCACTAAAGTCGAGCGCACCCTAAAAGGTGTACTTGATTTTGGCCATATTTATACTTGTCTTAACCAATAACTACATTTGTAAACTTGTTTTAAGGAAATCAATGCTAGCACTGCATGCAATAATCCTATATCTATCAGTCATCAAATTGCCAAATATGAGAGTACAAGGATAAAGGCTGTGGATTTTCTATAAAAATCTTGATTTATTTGCCACAAAGTCCTCTTTGTCAATTAAAAGCAATGGAACAATAAAAAATAATGCTTTGCATCAAGTTTCCCCTTGGAATATGTACAAAATGGCCTATCTCTATTATTCATAATATCTGTAGTTTTGATACAATTGAAGTTTGAAAAGTTCGTACAAAAATTGCTACAGAAGGGTACATAAACCTTAATTAATGGGCAGTGAATCCTATAAGAAGTCGTCTGTAGGTTTTGACGTATTTAAAAATTTACATTAGTAGAGCTCAACATTCTGCACACTTTTGCTCAGTCAGATAACGGTTCTCAATATAAAAGATAAAATTTGCATTTCAACTCTATGTTCTAATATTGTTAGCCATCTCGGCCATTAGCTTTCATCCTGACCTGACAAATCTTTCACCAATTGTCCACAAACACTGGCGTCTTATTGAAAATGATCCTTCCTTAAAAGAGATTTGTCCATCACCTCCCGTTATGGCTTACCGCAGACCCAAAAACCTCAAAGATATTCTAGTGACATCCAAAGTATCTACACAGGAGATATCAACAATCGGAGGTTATACACCATACGGAAGGGGCAATTGTAAGTGCTGCAAAGTCGCCAACATCGAAACCCAATTCGTCAGCACAGTCACAAAGAAAAAATACAACATATTTATAACATCAAATTGCAAAACGCAAAATTGCATTTATGTTCTAACGTGTTGAACTTGCAAAATACAATATGTTGGTGAAACAGAAACACCATTTAACATCCGACTAAATAACCATCGGTCATTTTATACAAAAGAAAGGAACTGCCCAATAACAAGACACCTTTTAAGAGCAGGACATGATTTTGAAAACGTCACATTTCAAATCATTGAGAAAAATCAAAATTGGGATACACAAGGAAGACTAAAAGAGAGAGATTTTGTATGCACCAGTTACGAACTCTTGAACCTCATGGACTCAATGAGAGAGACGAAAAAAGATTTAAAAGAAAATCAAAACCATAATTATCTTGAAATCATACAAATTAATTTATAGAAATTCATACAATTAATCGAACATCTATAAATATGTTAAACTTTTATTCCAACTTCATGTAGTTGTAGCTACAAACATATTTTATGCAACATCAATCAATATGTTACACTTTTTCTCAACTCAAATATTTAATAGTTTCATAGCATTTCGCCATTCGGTTAAACATACTGAATTGCCGGCAAATGAATAAAATGAGGTGTCGAGTATACTCCAATAAGACAAAAACAAAAGAACCAAACAAAATATGCCACACTTATATGACATACTGCAACAATAATCATGTATCTACGTCAAATGTTAACCTATAAATCGCTCGTCAAGAATCTACAACAGTTATAAAAACATCTTACAGAAACAATCACTGATCTCTTATTAAGTCCAATTATCCAATAGCAGAACCAATAAAAGATGACATAATGCAACTACGGGGATTGTTCCGGGCTCTGAGCATGCACAGACAAAAGTAGCGAAGTTTAGATTAGTATTGAAATAGAAAATCCCTGACTTTATTTTCTGGTTAAATTGCATAGTATTCTGTTTCTGTAGAAAAGGGTTAGGTCAACAAAATGCAGATACAATTTGACTGATTAATTGAAATAATCTTAGTTTATCTGATTGTCTTTTCAAAACCAACGGTTTGAACCATCATCATGTACAATGTTTAAAAGTTATATTAATCAAAAGGATAACAAAAATCACAAAAACTACGATACAGTCGCCAACACCAGATTTTCCGTAAACGAACATATGGTCCACAAAGCCTGGTTTGATTCAAATGAGTACTGTATGCACACACATTTCCCTTTTGTCTAAGCAAATCGTATGCTTAAACTAATGCATATCAGTGTGAATCCTATTGGATATAGTCTGTTATAGCATATTCTCTTGATTTTGCTTGTCTATGATAATGTTTGTACAGTTAAAACTAAAGTGGACAATGTATTGACATCATGTAACGTTATCGTGCGTTGTATTTAATAGGTACTCATTTTTTTCCAGGTAATGGCGAAACTAAATAAAGAGCAGGCTGAAAATAATCCAAGGAATAGTATTGGTAATTGATGTAGTCTTGTTTTAATTGAAAAAAGATTCATTCACAATAAGAAAAGTATCTCCAGTAATTTTAAAATTTTGAAAATGCTTTTTTCAAATATATATTGTATGTGATCGATTGTACCCCAGTACGTTAAAATTTGTTCTATCCTTTCAAGTCTAAATAGGAAATATTCATTTATATTCAATAGAATTAACCCCTGAATAAAAAGAAAATACGATTTAAGGAACAAAATAGGAAAAATGACATGATTTTATGAAAAATAGACGTACGTCTTGCAATACTTTAAGGAAGAAACATGCCCTCCGAAATCTTGATAGCAAAATGCCTACACTCGTGAAGAAGGTTAGAAAACAAGTTTATAGCATGACAAAATGATAAAATCAAACAAATAAATATGTATATGGATATTTTAAAACCCTCAAAAGATAAAATATACATGAAGACGATAAAATCCAGTCCTGTCCAGTCGAATTGATATGTTATTTATTATAAAAAATGTATTCAAAGTCGTGTGTCATTAGACCTATTATTTTTTTTAAAGCGATGTCAATCGTGCAGATTCCATACAATTACAATCTGTCTTACCTAAACTAGAGGCCCGGAATACTGCAAAATAAATTACGGTATTCATAACGAGCAAACATATAAGTCAACTTTGCAAATTTATAGTTAAAGATCGCAAACACTAAAACACATTCGAATGATATGATAATAATATTAGGAAGAGTAAACTTCAGCCAAAACAAAAACAAAAAAGAGGAAAAAAGGGTACACATGATTTATATTCCCATGAATGCCTATGACTGTTCAAATTCAAAGAAACATATTTTAAAGAAAATCTGACATTTAATGGTCATATTTGAAGTCTGAATATAGATAAATTGTTTAAATTTATAAAATATTTCCCAAACTGTGTGCAACTCAGATAACACCTTTAAAACAGTTTCCATACTTGGAACTGTATACGGTAGATACATTTGTATGTGTCATATAACGGACCAGATTTGTTGAGAGTTTGTGTTAACCGAAGGCAGTACAGAAATGATCACAGAAGATTGTGAATTTGAATATTTTTTTTAAAAACTTTTGTTAATAAGTTTTGAATTTCAACGAATTATTTGTCTGAGGGATACACGAAAAAAACTGGTCACATTCAACAGTATAATCAACATTATTATCACTGTAACTTGATACGGGCAATTGTGTGGCAGTAGTCATGGCAACCAGTGGCAGGCACTGGATTTTACCACAAGTGCCTTCGACTATATACGTTTATCCTGAAATGTATTGCTTGCAGAGATTTGTTCTGCGTTCCTATGGCTAAACGGATCTTTACACTGTATATGTTACAATCAAATATGATATTGTGACTTTTAAATGAGGTCCCTGGGAAATTTCGCTGTCACTGGAAAGATCATGCAGACGATGAAACAAGCATGACGTCAGATGTTGTTGTTCAAACTTTGGACAGTTCGGTAATTTCCGTGGTACAATTTTTTTTAATGTAAAATAACGAGCTCAAGTTACCAAAAATTTGTTATTCTTGTTTTTGTAAACAAATACAAATTCATGTCGTATTTAACATCAAAATTGTTTCGTTCTGTCCCTTTCTTAAAGATCGCGTTGAAACGTTAAATTCGGCAGCCATTAAAAAAAAATCGTACGAGATTTAACGAGAGTGACGAAACTTTTCAGAAGGGTCGTGTAGAGGTTGTTATCGTTCTTTATTCCAAAACGATGCTTCTGCCATAAGTGCCAGCTAAAGCTTGCATATTAATTGAGAGCTTAAGTCTCGGTCACACCTCAACGGATAGCTCGAACGGATGACTAACGGATAACTTTTTTTCAATCCGTTCATGTCCGTTAGACGTGCGTTATTATCCGTTAGACGTCCGCCCATATCCGTTGCATGTCCGTTTAGCGTACGTTTTATCCGTCAACGTCCGTTCTGTCCGATGGAAATTTTTTAGCATGTTCAAAACTTTGAACGGACGTCCAACGGATGAAATGTCCGTTGAACGTCCGGTAGGCGTCCGTTTTGTACGGTACTCGTCCGTTTCGTTTCCGTTTTGTATCCGTTACGTGTCCGTTATACATCCGTTGGAGGTCTGGCAGATAAATTCACAAACGGACTTCTAACAGACGTTTAACGGATAAAACGGATGTTGAACGAATGTGAAACGGACTTCTACCGGACGTATAACGGATAAAACGGATGACGAACGGATCTGAAACGGATAAATGCCAATTAAATTTTTCGCGTCAGAAATGCCAATTTGATTTCTTAAGGTTCATGAATTCTTATTATTCATAATCGATCTTAGAGTAAGGGCACGTCTTCACAATCAAGCAGCTCTTATTCAGGCCAGACACTGCCCTTTAGCGGCATTTTAAAGAACAAACCAAAAACAGTTACGCAGAAACATTTTGAATATTTATGCGATTTACATGTATTATAATTGTCGCCTTTAATATTTTCCTATATCTTGTTCATCCGTTTTATCCGGTACGTTTCCGTTAGGTGTACGTTTTATGCGTTACTCGTCCGTTGGATGTACCTTCGAAATCCGTTCTGTCCGGTACGTTTCCGTTTCTCGTACGTTGCATATCCGGTGTGTGTCCGTTATGCATTCGTTACGCGTCCGTTTTATTTGGTCAGTACATCAACGGACTCCCAACGGATAACAATTTTGTCAACGGTCAACTTTTATGTTCATCCGTTAGGCGTCCGTTCGTGCTATCCGGTAAGATGTGACCGATGCTTTATCCATGTCCATGAAATTAAAAATGTATTGTACATGACATGTACATGTACATTTTTGTTCATGTATGTGCAAGTACATTTGTTTGCCTTATAAAATAAAACAATACATGATGCACAATGTTTGTACATTTTATACTTAGTTATTTCTTTGGCAGAAAATGCAAGTTACAATACATTTTACTGTATTATATTATAACATTCATGGTCTGAAGATATAAGTTGAGGAGTGAAAGGTTTTGGCAATTATAAAACTTGTTAAGGCTACACCACAATTACCAATTGCGGCTAAATATACAGGTACATGTATATACAGGTAAATTTTGTCAATTTATCTTTTTTTTGTGTGATGGTCTACTCCCCAAAGTTTAAAGAGGTACTTTTTTTGTAAACCTACAGTATTAGCAATTACATTGAGCATCAATTGGATTTCATTTCACAAGAAAAATGGTCTCTTGAATTCTTAAAGATGAGACATAGAAAAACGAGGGAGTGGGGTGATGTTATAAGTCACTGTTACATCATTATACTGTACCCCTAATATCATTTGAATACATTTTCTCAATCCAAATCTATCCTTCATAAGAAAAATATTAAATCAAAACAGAAATTACGTTATTAGTAAAACTATTACTTATCATTCATTCCTCTATGGCCTATCTGATCGTTCTGTTTTGTTGACTGGTTACTCTTGTTATTGCTCTCCCTTTTCAAATAGGTAGAGGGTGAATACTTCATGCCTTATATATCTTGTACTGCAGTACGCCGCTAGATTAAAACTGACGTGGAAAGGTAACACACGGCCAGCGAAAGCTCTATTTTTAAGAGCCCAGCTGGTCGTGTGGTCTAGCGGACGGCTGCAGTGCAGGCGATTTCGTGTCACGATATCCCAGTAGCATGGGTTCGAATCCCGGCGAGGGAAGAACCAAAAATTTGCGAAAGCAAATTTACAGATTTAACATTGTTGGGTTGATGTTTAGACGAGTTGTATATACATTATGTACACAGCCATGTATCACCATCATTGATGGCGATCCGATGGATACATCTGTTGTAGGGTTGTCACTGACTCAGACCTATATAGCTACTTATATATATATATTATATATATAAATATATATAAAACTCGTCTAAACATCAACCCAACAATGTTAGATCTGTAAATTTGCTTTCGCAAATTTTTGGTTCTTCCCTCGCCGGGATTCGAACCCATGCTTCTGTGATATCGTGACACCAAATCGCCTGCACTGCAGCCGTCCCGCTAGACCACACGACCACCTGGGCTCTTAAAAACATAGCTTTCGCTGGCCGTGTGTTACCTTTCCTCGTCAGTTTTCATCTAGCGGCGTACTACAGTACATGATATATAAGGCATGAAGATGTTATTGTTACAGATCAGCTAAATTATCTATAGTAAAGGATCCTACAAATTAATGTAATATACAGTCACAGAAAATAATTATATTTATAAGTACGTCTGAGTCAGTGACAACTCTACAACAGATGTATCCATCGGATCGCCATCAATGATGGTGATACATGGCTGTGTACATAATGTATATACAACTCGTCTAAACATCAACCCAACAATGTTAGATCTGTAAATTTGCTTTCGCAAATTTTTGGTTCTTCCCTCGCCGGGATTCGAACCCATGCTACTGTGATATCGTGACACCAAATAGCCTGCACTGCAGCCGTCCCGCTAGACCACACGACCACCTGGGCTCTTAAAAAAAGAGCTTTCGCTGGCCGTGTGTTACCTTTCCTCGTCAGTTTTAATCTAGCGGCGTACTACAGTACATGATATATAAGGCATGAAGATGTTATTGTTACAGATCAGCTAAATTATCTATAGTAAAGGATCCTACAGATTATATATATATATAGGCATAAAAAATAATTTTCACATGTGCATATATATATATTCATTAAATAAAATAATAAAATAAGTAAAAAGTTAACAGTTCCATTCTATCGATTTCATCCTTCCATTTGGTTATCATGAAGAGTTCCAAATGGAAGGATGAAATCGATAGAATGGAGCTGTTAAATTTTTACTTATTTTCTTATTTTATTTAATGAATATATATATAATCATTTTCTGTGACTATATCTTGCATTAATTTGTAGGATCCTTTACTATAGATAATTGAGCTCATCTGTAACAATAACATCTCCATGCCTTATATATCATGTACTGTAGTACGCCGCTAGATTAAAACTGACGAGGAAAGGTAACATACCGCCACCGAAAGCTTTATTTTGTGAAGCCCAGGTGGTCGTGTGGTCTAGCGGGACGGCTGCAGTGCAGGCGATTTGGTGTCACGATACCTCAGTAGCATGGGTTCGAATCCCGGTGAGGGAAGAACAAAAAATTTGCGAATTTTTTGTTCTTCCCTCGCCGGGATATATATATATGTTATATATATATATATATATAAATAGATTTTTTTCTTTATGATTTAAGGTAAATATGTTAAATAAATAAACAAATATATTATTGAACTACATTGGTATGTTTAGTACATAACTACATGTATGTTCTACACACATATGTTTTTCTATCTGTCATTTTAACACTTTTTCGATTTTCCTTGGATTATTTGCTGTGACCGAATCATGCTTAGCTCGATTTGTTCAAAGTGAAAATATCACTCAATTAAATCGTGAACAGCTGAGAGAAAATTTGAGGTCCGGTAAAAAAAATCGGCATTACATATTTAGTATGCGAGATGTAAGAAATGTTGCAACTTTCAAATAGTTTAATTGGTAAACTGCATTACAGATTAGGCAATCAGTTGTTGAAAAAACTAATTTGATTCCTATTTTTTTATTTCAGAAAAAGAACCAATCAAAGAAGAAGCATTCGTTGAGGATCAAGCACCTATCAAACACAACCTTCATGTTTCTGTCAATTTGAGTAAACAGTTAAATATAAAAAATTCTAGGAATAAATATCAAAATATTTACAGCTGTATCAAATTAGGCAATATATTGCTGTTTACCGACTATTTAAATAACCTACTTATTATTTGTAATTCAGACGGTACTGACATCCATTACATTCCTCTGTCCTATTTTCCATATTCTACAGCAAAGATGGACAATGATCATGTAGCAGTATCCTGTAGAGGCAGAACCATACTGATACTAAATATATCTACACGTTCCGTCACCAGTACAATCGAAACCAGTCGTGACTCTTTCGCAATATCATATGATGATAATAATCTGTACGGTTGTTATTGATAGAAGTAAAATGCATGTGATGGACCCGACATGTGAAGACATACGTACTATACATTTACCTTCAGACCATATCGTCGACATTACAGTAGACAGAGACAGAATAGTCTGTATAGATAGGCAATCAATTTACTGCTGCTCGTTAGATGGTAAACTAATTTGGAGGTTTAAAAAGGACAAATTTATAGATTTACATTGTGTGACAACAGATGATGAGGGGAATGTGTATGTGACGAATTGTATGACCGACACTGTAGTAGTAATATCTAACGAGGGTATACTGTATAGAGAAATTCTTACAGATGGATTGAAAGAGCCGTGGGGAATTAATTTTGACAAAAAAGATAAAATTCTGCTCGTATGTAATGATCATGATGCTTTTCTGTTTGACGTAAAACAGAACAAAAATTAACATGAATAATTGTTTGACGTGTAAAAAAGAACAAAAATTAACTTTGATAATTGTTTCAGACAATGATTTTTTCCAGACTCTGATCTGTTCCTGAATTTAGTCATTCAAAATAACTTGTATTCATTTTTGTTTTCTTGACTATCAATATGACGTAATTGATTGTCATGATCTGTACCGTTGTATTTCGTATTAACGACAATATTAACAATATTAATAATTTTGCAATGTACAACAATTACATTTTAGGTATGACAACAACAATTTTAAATTGTTTCAAAGACTTACTGTTCTTTGGTTCACGTACACTTGAAAGTTGGAGAAAAAAAACCAGTATAGAAGTTATATATATATATATATATATATACATGGAAAAAGTATTGCAACACCAAATTGAAATTGAAATTAAAAAAAACACTCTTTATTTTTTTGTGATATTATTTGGTAAAATAGAACTAGTTAAACATTATTTAAGTATCACCTGAGTTTAATCAATAGATATCGACTCGATAAGTTTTTATCTGCACATGCAGCTACTATACCCATAAACAGCAAAACAGATGTTTTTACCCTCATTTTTTCAACACTTTACATAACCAAGTTTTTAAAGTTATGTGATTGACACCTTGTAATGGGTCCCTGACAACTCTTAACTGCAACAAGATGGCAGATTATCAGCATAAGAGAATCAGGGATGTCGCTGTAACAACTGCACGTATTGTTGGTCATCACCATTCCACTATAAGTCGTTTTGAGATTTTAAAATTACACACTGAGACTTTAGAAATGAAAAACACACACTTATAATTGTAAATTACACACAGTGAGATTAGTATGTTCATTACTTATGAATATTCACGTGATTATTAAGTCAACGGATTAATAGCTTTGTCTCCCAAACCCTCGGCATTGAAATGCATTGCGTTTCCTTCAACCAACATTTGTGATAAATTTCTAGATTTAACACCTTTTTTTTGCGCGTACTAATATTGAAAAGTTAGTTGTCTTTATTCAGATTAAAACTTACCGTTTATCATGAGTTTTTGCTGAAAAACGGTTTAATCATGGGTCCTTTTTCATAATTCTTTTAAATTATTCCCTGAGCTCGCAGGGTAATCTTTTATATTTTTGTTACTTGTATATGCCACAAAAGGCTCTTGGGAAAATATATCAATGCATTGTTCATCTTTTAGTAGATTGTTCCAATGTCTTCTCATAGTTGTTATCAAGTTTTTCGCCATTTGTTTATATTTTGTAATGAGAGTAAGTCATGATTTTCTTGTTCTATTTGTCTTTAATAACGTAGTTTTTTCTATACGTTGTATTACTAATGTTTCTTATAAAACATTTGATGCCAAATTGAAGGACTAACGAGTTATATCCCTTAGTTGTTTTAAGCTTGTAATGTATGATAACTATATATGTGAGTTTTTCAGTTAATGTCATCTCAGAGTGTAATTTTCAATTCTCAGTATGTAATTTTTAATTGTCAGTGTTTATTTTGTTTTTTGTTGTAATCTCAGTGCGTCTTTCTGAATTTCAATGTGCATTTTTTAATTCTCAGTGTGTAAATTTTTCGAAAAATAGTATAAACAAAGTAGTGACGAGAATGACTTGCCATAATTAGTTGTTTCTGTGTAGATAAAGGACATCTAAAACAAACATATGAGCAATGGACACATAAACTGTAGTTCCTGCTTATTACGTAAAGTTTACAATACGCGTCTGCTTATTGATTATAATAGTAAAATTGAGTCTCAATTTTATTCAATAGATGCAGTCCCTGTCAAATGCAATTGTATTTTTAAGATACGGAAATTAAAGAATTGTTTTTATTTAGTGTACTACATGAATCAATTTTCATTTCAAACATGAAAAAAAAAACAAGCCCAAATGTATATGACACGTTAGTCCTGATCATTATTTACCCCTTTTTAATCCTTCAGATCTTTTTTCCTTCTTTTTTCTTCTTGTACTCACAAGTGCGATAGATAAGGTTAAAGGTCAATCGGATTCACTGTCATATATTATGAGCCTAAAAATGACATTTGAAGTGTTAACACTTACAGTAATAGTAACACTCTTTGGTGCTTTCCTCCTTCAACCCAAACAAACCACCATTGATATTATTAGTTATCTTGGTGTAATCAGGGGTTTACAGACTTTAACTACATTGTTGAAAATCCATACACCCTGCGGCGCATCCGAATGGGTGTATGAATTTTTAACATCGGTGTAAAATTCTGTACACCCCTTTGGTATTTTTTTTTATATATATTGCGTTATTACTACAACAGTTGTAAGTGTATATTGCAAAGTTGAAATAGATATAACAAAACATAGTTTCGTAAGTGTTACGGTATACTAAAGTTGAAAAAGCTTTTGTTTGAATAAAGGAACATGTATATTTCAATGTAAAAATGACAGTTTAAAGAGTGTATTCCACCTAAATTTGCGTAAAAATCACGCATTTGGCAACAAAAAAAATATCATCTGAACACTTAATTCCAAAAAGAAAACAAACTGGATGAGAATCTTTATATTATTTTTTTTTTAATTTCTTCCGTAGTAGTAGACTTAAGTACTTAAATGCACTACAATGCCAGTAGCGCAGGGGTACGCTGATCTATCCCAAGGCGATAAGATTGAGAGTTCGAATCTCACTGCCGGAGTTGGAAAAATAATTTCCTATATTAAATGTAACTTAACTTAACTTAACTTTACTTTCAATTTCAAAAAGGAAACCTACGAAATTTTTTTTAAAAGAATGTGTGTGTGCAAAATTGCCCCCCCCCCCTTTTTACCCCCTTTGCTCCATCGGCTCGGTCAAGGGTGTCCCAGATCAAGCTAGCAATGGTAATTCAATGAATTTTCCCTTGTAAAATCAAAGTTTAGGTTGCTGATTGATTGGAAACCAATTAGACAAATAACTAGGGTCCAAGTTTGAAATCGGACAAAAAGAGCGTCTTAAATCAATTATTTTGAATGTTACGGACATCGATATTTCAAGGCCTATAGCACGTTATGCGTCTATTTATACCACTATGATAACTTATATGGCTTCAACAGACTCGAGGCATTGTGTTTCCATCAAAACCTGACCCTATTAGCCCACCAATATGTCTCTGCAATACTTTTTGCCCAAAAAAAATCAGAATATTTTAGCGGTTTTTGTCTCTTTCACTTTTTCTCATAATATCTTTAAGAAAAGACTTTAGATTTTTAGCGTAATTCAAGTTTGTGATTGCGCTGTTACACTAAAAATTACATTTGCAACTAGTGTACAAGTTAGAACTATTAGTTTAATACTACTCTTCAAAAACTCACTGCACAGTTATTGAAAAAAGACATAAATCCTCTTAAAAGAGCAGTTTTCTTTGCACTTCTTTTTGAGAATATCCCTCAAAATTCGAAGAAAAATAAATAGTTTTTACAGAAAAATTACACATCAGTAAGGGGCGACCTGTTTATTAACTAATAATGTACGTCAGAAAAAATTGCGATTAAACAAGTCTAAATGTCCCAAAAAAATCTTGAAATTGGTTTCACCGGTAAGCTGTACCGGTGTGAAAGGGAGAGGGTGAATAGCTATATATAGGTCGTGTATATATACAAAACGTATAGCGTACACAACAATAGCCTTATATCCTAAATGGGTTTTGTATGTGTTTGTTCTATGTTGTGTTGGTTATTTGACAACGCTGTGCACGAAAAGGTTTTGTTTTTACGTCTCACATTACTAATAAATAAAACGCGTAGATCTTTTTGAATTTTAGTGCATGAAAATCTGAAAAAAAAAAGTGAAATATATATTTTGCGTTTGTTTTGTGTTGTTCAATTGATCATGCTGACAGTAATTCAGCACCCGATTGTCTTGTTTAAACAATCAAAATACTAGTGGTATGTTAGTAAATCACAAAATCATACCTTCTCTGACAAAATAATATTTACGGATAGAATCGACTTACCGTATTAGCTGCACCGAAATCAATTTAGAAAGAAAAAAACATCTTCAGGGACTAGTTTTTCACCGGCAGCGGAATCGACAAGTATGCAAAAAAGTATACAAATAATGACAAGTGTATTTAAACACCAAAAAAGGAATATAACTTACAAGGTATTCTCGAAATAAAGTTTTGAATCGTCGTATTTAAGTCCTCTTTTATATTAATTTCCATCAAATATAGTGACTGGTTGAATCGGTCTTGCTCTTGACGGAAATTATGTTGTAATAGTTTCAGAGCGTCTTTTCTTTTACTGTGAGATTTGCTGAATTCGTTGATTTTGAATGATATTGATTCTAACATACTTTTGACTTTTCTTTCAGTCTGAGTTTCAATATTATCAACAGTTACCTGAAAGGTATCTTTATATCGTTGCTGCTCTTGGAGCAGAGTAGAATGTAATAGTTTCAATGCATTTTCACTTCTGTTCTCGTAATCCCCAATTTTAGTTGATAATGAATCTAAAACACTTTTGACTTTAGTCTCCGACTGTAGGTATATATTCTCAACAGCGTCCTGGAAAGAATCATTTAGTCGTATTTGTATCTCTTTAAACTGTTCTCGCTCTTTCTGAAAAGAAGACTGTAGCATGCCAATGACATTTTCACTTCTTTTCTCGTATTCCTCTATTTTAGTTGATAATGAATCTAAAACACTTTTGACTTTATTCTCGGACTGATGAATTACATTCTCAACTGTTTCCTGCAATGAATCATTTTGTCGTATTTTCATCTGTTGAAACTGTTCCCGCACTTTCTGAAAAGAAGACTGTAACAGATCAATGACATTTTCACTTTTATTCTCGAATTCCTCCATTTTGATTGATAATGAATCTGTAACACTTTTGACTTTACTCTCCAACAGTTTCCTGGGTGGCATTATTTATTCTTGTCTGTTCCTGTTTAAACTGTTTCTTCTCTTGACGGAAAGAAGACCGTAGTAGTTCAAGGGCATTTTCTCTTCTATTCTGTGATTCGTTGTATTCTTCAATTTTATCTGATAATAAATCTAAAGCACTTTTAACTTTATTTTCCGATTTGAGATATACATTTTCGACAGTTTCGTGGAATGAACCATTCAAACGTGTTTGTTCCTGGTGTAGTATTTCCCGCATTGATTCTAAAAATGTTTCAGTTTTCTTTTTGGCACTATCAATTTTATCAAGGTGTGTTGGAATCGAATCTTCCCAAGTTTTAATTTTTGCTTCATACATTTCCATCTTAAGTTCTAGACGAATAAGTTTTTCCAATACTTTTTCTTCAAAATGATATTTGGAACATTGTAATGATGATTCCAAAGGGGATCCAATTGAACTAGCACAGCTCCCAGCGTAACAAATACAAACGCAAATAACACAGACAAAGGCCATTGAAGCTATATATCTTTCCTTTACATACGTAAATTGTTTGTGGTACCGAACACTGAATGCATTTCGTTTGACTAGACAATTAGATAATTCTTTAGTTAATGAGTGAGTGCAGAGGAAAAAACACAAAAACCTCTTATCAAAATCCGAGATCAGATGTAAAGTTTCCGTATATTTGAATAAAATGTGTCTGTTTCATAATTGCTTAGATAAACATTTAAATTTATATTTGCGTAAAGGTATAAATTTTTAGCGTTAAAGGAAATTTATCACAAAAAAAATGAGTTTTAGTATGTTTGAGATCACATAAAATGTATACATAACACTACGTGTTAAGATATTGCACCTGTTGTTGTTGTTTCTGTCTTCTTATCAAATCATTAAAACAGCTACAATTCTAAAGCTATGATTGTCGATATTTTATGTTAAATAAAGATTTAGATACTAAACACGATTTTAATGAAAATATTTTGATTCTTTATATTTTTTCTTTAAAATATAAGATAAATTATCCTTGATCACAATTAATTTACCATTTTAACGTTTGGATTATGATTTATTTGTATATCTCATTTTAAATAAATACAATCACTATTTGAACATCAAATCATCCTAAGGCTTTAGTTGAAGCCTTGTGTAACCTTTCTATATACCTCATTGATATATCGTTTATTACGGAATGTATCTAAATTTGTTGATGATTAAGACAGGCAAATTCTTAAAAGAAAATAGATATCTGTTTTTGTTTTTCATTTTTAAAACTAACCTATAAGGTCTCATTCTAAAATGTTGATTGAAGGAGTTATTTTTACCTTTTCTCTTAATCATGGAGTTACATTGATAAAAAATATTTAAAAAAATGGCCTCTATCCCCATATGATATTAGACTAAAAAGTGCACGAGATAGAATTGGAGACTTTATCCAATTGATAGGAGTCATTGACCTCAAAAGACCATTCTCAATGTGTAATACCACCATTTATTTTTCCCTATTAGTCTTTGTTTAATTTGCACCTTTCAAAACATTATGCAGAATGTATCTTTGTTGTGAATAAAGAAATACTTGGCTGGAGTAAAGTTTTATCCAGTCCAGTACTATAGACAAAACTTCACATACCATTTCATTGCATATAAGAAAATCACAAATTAAATATTCACCTCTTTTTACCTGTGTACAAGCTTTAGTAACTATGTACCCTCAAGTTTCCGAAACTTCTCTATAGAAAAAAACAAAAAAACAAATGATGGAATTTGAGACACCTAAAATATGAGTTTATGACCAAGAATGTTTTTACTGCTTTGAAATTTAGGATTAGTTTACTACAGTAAAACTGTCAAATTCACGTAAATATTTTTTTCGACCCTTCTTTGTGAAGTGTTTCTGTTAACTGCTAACTGCTAACAAATTTCGAATTTTTGAAAAACTAAGGCTTTTCCACCTCAGGAATAGATTACCTTAGCTGTATTTGGTAAAACTTTTAGAAATTTGTGGTCCTCAATGCTCTTCAACTTCGTACTTTTTTGGGCCTTTTAAAATTTTTTTTGATTCGAGCGTCACTGATGAGTCTTATGTAGACGACACGCTCGTCTGGCGTAAATATAAAATTGTAATCCTGGCTTCTATGCTGAGTTTATCTGTAGATAATAAACAGTTTGAAATGCGTTTATAATGGCCGATAAACATTTCAGAAATTATATTTTCATTGGAAATAGACATTGGGATGATTCACTAGAATATATTGTTGATAATGTTATTTATTAGAAATTCTTTTGCAGAATAATGAGATATAATTTTGGGTGATAAATGATTGCGTATTTATAATCAAACCTACTTATCATGAAAAAGGATAAATTTCTGGTATTTAAATATATTTTATAAGATAACATTTAAACACGGCATATGCCACATATTTTAAGCCACCAATTCGACGATTTTTAGTGAAATAAAAGTGAAATTTTCAATTAAATTCAATGTTATTTACATATTTACGTAGACTGGAACAAATGTGAAAGAATTCTTTATACTGCAATAATAGGTGTTTATTTCCTAAATATACTAAGAGTAATGCATTAATGTAAGTTGCAGTATAAAAACAATATTAGGTCAATGTCAGAAAAATATAAACTGTTTTGTATTCGGCAAAAAACTGGGAAAGGGCTCGGTATAACATCGCCCTTTTCCATATTCTCACCCTCATACAAAAAAGTTTATATTTTTCTGACATTGACCTAATAGTGTGTATATTTAAAAGTGTTCATCATATGAATCTATTTGCAAACAGGTGTTCAGTGCACGTTACATGTAGTTTTGTTGTCAGGATGTGACAATGTAGGATACCCGAATCAAATGTGTGAATTGTAAATCTCCATGTCGGAATCCAGAGGCGATTTGAATCGGGCATGCATCCCCTTTTAACAACGTTTCATATGTGATAATGCATAAATATTTTACAAGTACCACTTACAACGTTGGAGTACCAGATCCCTCCCTTTCAAAGTTTTTGATCTCTATCTAGAATCTCAATTTGAAACCCAAATAATGTGGTCCTTCCCTTTCTCTGTCATGATTATATCATGATGGCATTCAAACATGACAGGCAAAAATTTATTAAAGATATAATTGTCTTGTCTATCGTGATCATAAGGGTATTTCGTGTGAATTTAAAAAAAATAGTAATTACCTTCTGGCTGATAATAAGTCAAATCAGGGTATATCAGAGGATATTCCGTGGAACACACAAATCAAATGCTACAGTATTCCGTGCAGCAAAAGAGGACCAGCCGGTCTGATCTTAGTATTATTTGTTTTTATCATTCATCAAGCTACTAATTTAATGATGTCCTCGGGGAATAATCCACCAGAAGTTAAGCTTCTTCTAAGAAGAAACTTGACATCGACTTGATTATAGTAAAACGAATGGATAACAACTGCCATATTCCTGGCTTAGTACAGGCATTTTTTTTATGTAGAAATTGGTGGATTGAACCTGGTTTTATAGTTTAACACCTCACGTGTATGACAGTTGCATCAAATGACATTAAAATTGACAACGATGCGTGAACAAAACAAGCAGACATAACCAAAGTAATTCTAGCTAGTAACGCATTTTACCAAATGACTTCGCAATATATCAATGTATTTAGTTGTGTGCACCAATTAAGTTCTAAAAGGCGCACACAAAGTTTTTGTATTATGCTTATACTTAAAAACAAAACTCAAACCGAATACTATAAACGCTTTTTGTTGATATCTGGAAGTATTTTATGGATCAAATTTGTCTACACATTAAAAATAAAATAGCACAGTTGAATCCTAAAAAAAGATTATTTTTTTTTTATTAGTTTAGTTTAATAACAGTGTAACAGTTTACTATTGTCTTGGTATGGCTTTATTTTGCTATATTTTTTTTTTTGTTTTATTTCGTTTAAGGCACCATAACTTTTAGAACTATCCTAGAACACCTATTTACAAATATGACGGTCGAAATTTAGAACATATCTTAGTAAAGGACTTCATTAAACTTACTTAGGACTAAGACGTGCCCTAAGACCGTTCTAAGACACGTCCTAGTCATAGGATTGCTTCGTTGACACAAAACGAAGATGACAAAAGAATCATTTTTATTTTATTGATTAAGCATGTAAGTAACAACGACCTCTTAGTATTTTGTAAGAAAGGACAAAGAAAAGATGAAGAAAACAGCAAATAATTAACTACAAGTAAAATAAATTAATTGATTAAGCAATTCGTGAAACAAGAGGCCTATTAGAACTTATATCGGTCTTTGCAATGTGAATAGGTAGCATCATTGAATTTTTTTGTTGTTAAATGCATATTTCACTCATTTATGGTAGAAATGTTATAAGAAATGAGTAATTGAAGCATTTTAGCAGAATGAACAATCCATATAAAAGTTTACCGTCTCCAAGGAGGTTTCAATAAGTCCTTACGTAAAAATTAAATTACGCCGCGTTCCAGACAGCGATATAAAAGGCTTCTCTTTTAGTGAATAAGTTGTCGTTACAGCATTAAACATAATTTCATGTACTTATAACTATATATTTATTTAAGTATTTCCTAAGATAATGTTCTATCATAGCAGAATATAAGACATAAGGAGACCCCCCCCCCCCCCCCAAAAAAAGACTATCAACTGAATATTCATGGTAGAGTCCTATTTCAAGACAATTTTCTCATAAAATGTGTTTTGGAGACTCGATCCACTAAGAATATTTCATTTTTTGTAATATTTCACTTAAATAGCTAGAAATTTTAACACATGAGATTACTCACAAGGTCAAAGGTGCATGTACAGCTTCCCATATTAGGTGTAATACCACCATTGATTTTCCCGTATTAGTCTTTGTTAAATTTGCACTTTTCAAAAAAATGTGCAGAATTTATCTTTGTTTCAAATAAAGAAGTACTTGGCATGAGTAAAGTTTTATCCTGTCCAGTACTATAGAATACAATTCACATAACATTTCATTGCATATAAGAAAATAACCATCATTGGAAGTTAACCAATCAAATGTCTCCCCTTATTGTATCTGTGTACAAGGTTTAGTCACCATGTAACCTCAAGATTACAAAATTTTCTATAGAAATCCCAAATAAAAAATAATGGTGTTTTGAAATACCCAAGACATATGTTTATGACACAGAAATGTTTTTATTGCAATAAAATGTAGGATTAATTACCTACAACTGTCAAATGCAATGGAAATTTCTTTTAGACCTACTTTCGTATACAACCGGATGTGACTTACCATGATTTGGTGGTATTACACCTAAATGTCACCGTACAGCCTTCAACAATAAGTAGAACCCTACTACAAAGACAGATATTAAAGGCCCCAAAATGAAAAAGTATAACAATTCAAACAAGAAAAGTAACGGCCAGATATATGTTTAAAACTATGAACGAAAAAAAAATAGGATAAACAACAACAAACGACAACCACTGAATTAAAAAAAAATGTGACTGAACTAAACTTGTATGGAAGTGCCATGTCCTCCCTCTTACCTTGGACGTAGTGAAACAGTACAACTGTTACATATTGATAGCACTCTATAAAATCATTTGAAAAGGGCTTAACTCGATACAAAACAGAAAAACATATAGTGCTAATCTGCCGGCTCTGATTAAAATATATATTAGTTTAAACCTGGAAAATGGTATAATGGATATTTTACCGGCACCAGCAATACAGTACATTTGTTATTGTGTCGGTTTTTTGTAAAGAGTGAAATTTAGTATTTACTTTTGAAAAGTACTATGAAAATGTGCATTGTCAACATAAATGAATAAAACAATTACTGTTATAACAGTAGTTATATAAAACATAACAGCTTACAAGACTTCAGACAGGGCTATTAATCTATCAAACTAAGGTCATCACTCAAGAAATTTTACGGTCGCCATCATGAGCTGATTGGCTATTATGTGTCAGAAATAATATCTGATATTCTTCCTCAGTCATAATAAGCTTCCATCATTACCGAACTGAACAAACAAATAACACAACGGGTGCCGTATACGGTGCAGGAAATGCTTACCCTTCCGGAGCACCTGATGTCACTCCCGGTTTTTAGTGGAGTTCGTGTTGTTTCTTATTTCTTATTTATAACTGTCGATGTAAATGTCCTTTGGATTTGTGAGTCTTTGTTTACTCTTGGTTTTGATAGTTATTGTTTTATATTCGTTTTAGTCAAAGTGTAAATAAGTATTAAGAATTTTAAACACGAAAAACAAAATATACAAATCATTTCATATAAGCATCCATTTGTTGCAATGAAATCATATTAAAATATGTAGTTGAATTTAATCAGACTAATCAAGGATTCTAATAATACAAATCCATGGTCTACTGAATGCGACATGGACAATGACTTCAACATTTTGAAGTTATATGCGGAAAAAATCCATATGATTGAATATGATATGATAATTTTATCTATAAAATTTGTTAAAAACGAATTTTTCTTTTTTAAAATATATAATTTAAATACACGGTACTGAATATTTCTGAAGAAAGTTGTATTCACTCTGAATTGAAACCTTTGCAGAGAAAAATGTCTTTACGTTAATGCTGATGTGATTATCCGTATAATTGTGAGAGCAGTCTTTTTTAATATTCTTATTGTCGGCTGTTCTGTTTATACGTGTTAAAAATTGCTTATTTTTATTTGATTCAAACTCTATAAAATATAAGTCATAATTATTTGTTTTACTAAAATCAAGGTAGACGGATTCACCTCCTAGAGGTAACTTATGCATTATCCCTAAAATTTAAACGTAAAAATATGTTAATTGAAGTCATATTCTTTAATCTACGATTACAAAACATCATTTATTGTTCTGCTAATCTCATAGGAATCATCCTTTATAACTAGTGGTTAGTCAATATGGCTTTGAATTAAGTAATGTCGGTATGGTAAATCGTGTCATTTCTCTGTTGTAATACTACTCTCTGTATTCCTATGCATCTTTTGCTCTTTCACAGTTCGTGAAAAAACAGGATAGACAGTTTCATAAACAGTAAATTCAGTATAAAGAAGGTAACGTTTTTCATCCTAGCCCCCCCCCCCCCCCCCCCCCCCACTAAAACGGTAGCTCCCTAAATAAAGTATCACTTACTATGGACATTGAAATTAAAGCCATGTTAAAAAATACGTAATACTATTCGTAAATTATTGAATGCAATACTTATCAGTACATTGGACTAGTAACGGAAAATCTATACATAATCTGATGCACACATATTTTTGAAAGTTGTCCTGACCAATATTACGTTTGAAACATGTGTGTGACAGACACACAGAAATATTCGAAATTTTATGATTACAAGTCTCTCCTCCGAATCAGGGACTTTCTATACTTACGGGACTGGTCACTTATAACAATGGCTATACAAATTTGCAGACAGAAGTGCCGTCGCTTATGTCAATTCATTTCATATTTACGAAGTGTTCTTCATAACTATATGTTGAAGTTTTCAAGTAACATTTTTATGTAATTTTAATACATTATGTCATTGCAAAATGCTTTTTTTAAAGATTCCTGTGATCGTGGAATGGTTTTTTTAAATATAGATCTTGAACTTTGGGGTATTGTGTTAGTAAATTTCGAGTGGCCATCATCTTGTTACATATATAACCCCTTTTGCACGACGGGGGTGTTCTTTAAAACAGTATGTCTTAGTTTGATAATTTAACATTCTTTCAAAAACTTCTTTTTACCATGGTGAATGGCTCTAAGGGACGACATCAAAATATAGTATTTTCACTGACCTCCACCCCCTTTACCCTCTTAATTTGGGAAAAAAATTGATTGATTAATAATGATATATATGAAAACGATGTCAATTAAACAAAACTTGCAGCAATTTTGACCCCCTATCCATAAATATTTGAATTAAGTTTTTTTTAATCCATCATTGATTTTTTTTTATGTCGTCCCAAAGTAGAGAAAGTCCCTATGCAAATTGTTATACATTTTAACGTATCAAATTATAAAATGATTTTCTCAAGGATGTTTATTTTTTAATGTTATTACATTAAATTCTGTATCAGATTGTCCGGTGTTGCCACGATGTCTCAGATGCAGGGGTTCGAATACCGCTGATAAATTAAAAATTTACTTCACACATTTTCAGATCTAACATTGTTGTACTATATTTGAGGGGCCTGGTGGGGAGGGGTCTCATCACGATTTACGAGTTGATTTTTTTGACAATCGCGATTCAGAGAAACTAATTTTTCATGATCACGGATCACGAAAATATAAAAGAAAAATCTGTAGAAAAACGGATCACGATAGCGAAAATATGCCGATCACGAAGAACGAAAATAACCCATCAGGCCCCTCATATATGAGGTATATATATTTTAAAGATGATTATTTATCTATATGTCGAAAGATTCCCGCATCAACGCACCTTGATGCAAATTAAGGAGGATGATTTTGTTTGGCAAAATTGTCGTGTTTTATTTTTTTTTGCATTTAAAAAAAGCCGGCCGAAAAAAAACACCACGGCAATAATATTCTATACTTCTTTAATTCTTCCGCAAGTATTTATGAAGATAATTATTATTATGGGGACGAAGTCCCCAATAACAGTAGAAAATTCAATAAAAAAAAAAATTCGGGAAAATTTCCCGAATTTTTCATTGTACTAATGAACTCAAAATCGTTCAATTTTTTTTTGTCGTGTTTTGAAATCCCGGACCTGCGCAGAAATGTACAATGTACTTCCTTTTTCCGGTCTCGTTTGTATGAAACTTTGAGTAAAATATATATTTATCAGTCTAGTATAAAATAGGAAGGAATGTGCAATACCAATTTCATTTTTAATAATCACTAGTAGCACGATTTCAGTCTGAAACGGTCATTTTGGTCTGATCACATCTTGATTGACTGGATTTACCGCTAGAAAAAAATCGTCAAGATATTTATATAAGTCGCCGTTCAGATCGATAGCCTCATCAGGTAAATCAGTTCGTTAAGGCGTGTCAAGACGGAAAAGACTGGATCGTCTAGCGGGTTGTTTAGACCCGTTAAGACCGTGTCAGACCAAAACAGACCATGGATACAAAAGAACGTTCAAAATTTTCAGACCCTGTTTTGATCCGTTCAGAATACCGGTTTGATACCACGAGTTGCGCCCCTTCTACTCGATAATGTATTTTAGATTAATACATGTATATATGTATTTTATTATTACAATTTGAAGTATATTTTGATTAATTAAAAAAAAAAGATTAAATCTTGTGTTAATTCTTTATTTCTTTTCTTGTTTTGTTGAGGAACTAATAAATTATTCGTCTATATATATATGTTGTTTATTTTTTAATAAATGTTTATTTAAATAAGTATATATTGATAATTAAGTGCAAGGACGTACGTTAATTGTATACACACCAGAATGTATGCCATAAATTTAACCTTGAAATGTTGTGAACACCGGTAAAAATGTTTTTTGTATTTGAAGATTAGTAACGGAAAATCCTAAACGTAACCTAAAAAAGTTAAGGAGATGTGGTATGATTGCCAATGAGACAATCCACAGAAATGCAGCGGAGGCAAATTAACACAGTCATGCATATTTTTGTTTTATGCATGACAGTTTCTTTAATTCGTTTTCTGTTGATATATGTCCTAGTTTACCGTTGAAGCTGTTGCTTTTTTGGTATGTTTATTTTTTTTTTCGTGCGAGTTACTCTATTAAAGTTGGAAAAAAATATTCCCGACATTCGGAAATTCGAAAAAAGACTTCCCGGATCCCGAAACCTGATCATATAATGCATTCAGTCTCTGTCGGGACGGTGTTAAAGTATCACCGTATAAAAATTTTCATTCAAACAATATATCCTTATAATATTTATTTTCTTATCCATATAATATGTATATAGTACTTTGTATATACTTTGTATATATATATATATGGCGTTGATTTAAAATAAAATCTGTTTTAGTTAAAACGGTCGAGTTCAATGGCACGTACTAGTAATCAACCGGGTCAACAGGTAACAAAATCAATGAAACATAACGTAAGAAAGTACATGCCTATTATATTTTACAATTACTCTCATCATCATTCTTGATAAAAAGGTCTAAACTTTAATAAAGAATGAATGAACACGTATTAGTGATGTCTGACCTTCAGTTTTTAATATAAATTAATGCTTATGTTTTTTTTATATTGAGCAAAGTAACGAATGTGAATCTATTATACGTTAAAGGTTCTTACAATATCATATATGTCTAAACACTATACCAAAAGACCATGCAAAATATTTGAGCGCCGCATGTAAAACCATTAAAAAAACATGTACTGTTAGGAAGTTTGTTTAGTATTCAAAAGAAACGTTTCGCTTCTCTACTTATATAGTTTAGAGAGTATTCCTTTAAATTGTGTCAGTTATATAAAGTAGTGTGTATTTGTATTCTATTTATTCATCTAAATGTATCATTATAATATACATTTTGTATTTCACAACTATATATACTATAAGTTGTAGTGTGATTGATTGTTGTTTAAAGTCCAGTGGCAAATACTTCATTCATGTTCAGGACCAGCTGTAAGTTTATGACATGTATGGAACTCACCGGTGTAGTTTTCACGTGTTATAATAGATAAAAGAATAATTAATTTTTAAGATATCGAAACATAAAGGAGGCAAGGCGCATGGATTACCCGCACTTATCAGTTCTTTTCTCTTTTTTGTCTTAAAAAAAAAAAAAAACGATTTTTTTTTATATGTTTATATAATTTACGATAACTGTGGTGTATACGTGCTGTCAGACGAAAGATACATATGTGCCCTCTAAATATCTTTTTTTACTATGGATTGTTTGCTTTCGTACTGACGATTAACACACAACTTTAATTACTGACTGTGATGTATGTAGAAATTCAAACGTACTGGAGAATGAAGGATGCAAATCCAAGCTTTGAATTAAAATGGTCATTAAATTTGCCACACAAATAAAAGAACAAGTGTAAGTGTTGGAATGACATATACAATATATCAACATGTGCATTGTCGGAGAATTTAATTTTGATTTTACTTTGGTAACTGGACAAAATTGAAGAGAGGCCCAATCTTTTCTCCTTTTTGTTACGAGTACAAATAGATTTTATTTGCTTTATAGACATCGAATAGAATTCAGGGCATAACATTACGGAATATGATCTTCAAAATATACAATTTAATACCAATAACGTAACAAATACATTGTTTTTATATATATATATATATATATAAAAGTAATTTTTTGATCATCAGTGCAAGCAGTAGCGTTTGTTTGATTTTAAAACACGAATCGATCTATACTATTTAAAATTACAATACGCAAGCTGAAACCGTACCAAGTGATTATTATTTTTGCACACGACATCTAGGCTGTCGTCCCACCTCTAACAGTAGACGGTTCTCTTGGTGGGGATATTGTGCATTCAACCGTGGATATGATAAAATATCTGTATTAAACAAAATTGTAATGTTTTGATTGTGTAATGTCTTAATTTTTAAGGTTACGCGGGTTCGGTATTAAGCGGGACAATTGGTATGAACACATTTCGATATACGTGTAAATTATATTAAAAGAAGCTTTCAAACGCAGTTATTTTCGAGGATATTTAAAGATACAAATAAAAAAATCCTTTTTAAGTTTTTGAATTAGGCTTTTAATTTCCATTCCTAATTATATATCATTGTAGAAAAAATTTATTTTATACATTTAAAGTACATGTAATTCTTTATGCTAGCTAGTCCATGAATAAAATTGCATAAATCACAAAAACACATTCGGGAATAGCAAGAAAGTTTACCAAAAAAGTAGTGGGAACTTTACTGTTTTTTTTATCATATATATTTCTGATAGTTTTCCCGACCTATTCACCTATTTTCAAACTTGAAAAGGGACCCCTTTCAGCGGCACGAGCCTGGAACATGTACACATGACAGTTGTAAGTAACAGCTATATAAATATACAAGAGAAGATATGGTATGATTGCGAATGAGACAACTGTCCACAAGAGACCAAAATTACACAGACATTAACAACTATATGTCACCGTACGGCCGTCAACAATGAGCAAAGCACATACCGCATAGTCAGCTATAAAATGCATTTCAAAAATACTATAATTAGAATAAAAGGTTAACGTACTTACAAAATATGTCATCTTAAAGAATGTGATTTCACAAATAAATTATTTTCAAATTCGCAGTCCAAGTCAACCTAAAATCGGTTACACACATTTTTAATGTTATAAATCCATTCCAACAATATCATTTTAAACACACACTAGCTTGCCTTTTCATTAATTTGAATAATACAAATTCAGCTAAATTTTGTTTATTCCCATCAACAGAGAAATCTCACACTCATCCCAGACGTTAATAATACTCATGCACTTCAATTTTGATAAACAATTTATTGATACGGACGAAAACGCTTTAACATACGGTTACATTAGGGTTAAAAAAAAATGTGAACTTGTTTTTAATTGAATTCTAAGATAGATTAAACGGTAGCTTTAGGCAGCAACCATTTGATTTTCTGGGGGTGGAAAGGGGGGGGGGGGGGGGGGGGGGGGGGCTATGTTTTTTTTTGGAAAAAAAAGTTTGTTTCGAGTTTTGGAAAAAAAAAAATTTGTTTTTGACCCTGAGAAAAATAATGTTTGTTTTACCCTCAGCTGACACTATATGTAATGCTAATATTGAAAGAAAAAAAATTTGTCGTCAAAAAAATGTTTGGAAAAAAATCCATAGCCCCCCCCCCCCCCCCCCCCCCCCCCCCCCCCCCCCCAAGAAAATCAAATGGTTGCTGCCTTAATGGTGAAATGAACTATTTTTTTTAAGACTCGCCTAAATGTATGTTGCATAGATGTATTTGACCCCAACAATTTTAGTTAGATCATGCTGTAAATTATATTTATAAAACCATTTATTTGTAAATACCGCATAAATCAGTCTGTTCACTGTTTGAATATAGAAACTTGTCGATTTTATAATATTGAGAGTTATCCGAGATTTTGTAATATGGTGTGATAAACAAGTAATTGAAGATGAATATCATTTTATTTTAGCATCTGAAGTTGGGTTGTTGTCTTTTTTGGCACATTCCCCATTTCCAGTGTCAATTTTATTAGGAAGTATAAACTGAGAAACAAACCTAACCATGTTAACATTGTATCAAACTGAAATAAGGGTTGAGATCTCACAAACATGTTTAACCCCGCCGCATTTTTGCGCCTGTCCCAAGTCATGAGCCTCTGGCCTTTGTTGGTCTTGTATTATTTTAATTTTAGTTTCTTGTGTACGATTTGGAAATTAGTATGGCGTTCTTTATCACTGGACTAGTATATATTTGTTTAGGGGCCAGCTGAAGGACGCCTCCGGGTGCGGGAATTTCTCGCTACATTGAAGACCTGTTGGTGACCCTCTGCTGTTGTTTTTTATTTGGTCGGGTTGTTGTCTCTTTGACACATTCCCCATTTCCATTCTCAATTTTATTAATCACTTAAATTATCCATGAAGGTCAAGGTCAGGACAAACCCAACCTGATAGACAAGTAGATCTTTCAAGATACTCATATACAATAAAATGTATCCAATTACATATATAAAATATACAGTATAAGAGAGCATTTCATTGATTAAGTAACAGTATCTTTTACATGCAGTCATTGAACCATGAAAATGGCGTCAGGTGCAATGTACATATAATGGCAAACTGAAACATCATAACATATTAATTAGCTACTAGCATCTGAATACAAGACAAGAAACATCCAGCTCTTTTAGCTTTTAAAATGTAAAGCTCTATAAAATAGCTTACATCATCACCCCAAGACTGTAATACAAATTTCTTGTATACAACCAACTTTCATGACTTTTGTCAGTGTAAGGCGAGACAAAATAAAATGATACTTTGAAGTACATGTATTGTTTAATATGTTTGACTACTATTATAAAATGCCAGTTTCAGAATGAACAGTAATTTAGAAGATTATTAAAATACATGTAGATACATTCAGACTATTATAACAATACAGCAAGCTGTCATTCGACTCTAACCAACAACCATGCCAGGGCTGTAAAGCTTGTCTAGGTTGGTAAAAACTTCCATCATCATGCATATATATGACACTAACCAATAGTGATGGACCGTGACAGACCCTCATGGAAAGTAAAGGAGGTTTAACACTCCCTGGTGGTACATGTAGCCAACAATAGCAATCGCAGCATAGAAACTCTTATTATATCCAAATTCTTATTTCAAATGAATAATTATCCAAGGTGAATCAGATGATGTATGATCATGATGCTGCACTTTTAGTATTGACAATGATTGATATACATTCACTGAAACTAGAAATTTCCATTATTCCAATTTTCTATTCTTAATGATATAACTATCCAAGATAATCATGGAATTAAGATATGATGCACTACTAATATTCCTAGAAAACTTTAAATTCTCTTTATTTCAAATTGTTAATATTACTTATTTCAAATATATATATATATATATATATATATATATATATATATATATATATATATATATATATATCAAAGGTATGCTCTGTCACCAAGTAATGTAGTACATTGTATTTCCTACATTTTTTCTATGAATTGTAAGTTTGCTATTTGTTCAATTCACAATTCTCTTTTTGTCCAATCAGATCATCCCATCAACTGTACATCATGACATAATGCTGTTAGCTCTATCAACGTTATTTCCAAACCAATAAGTAACACAAAATTATGAATGAATCCACCATTTCACAATTTATAGCTACAGGTACAAATGAGGTACCATATGAGAGTAACTTAGTGACACTATATATTTCCTATATATACATGATATACATTGATATACATGATATATGCCGCTTCATAATCTGGCTGGGAATCATGCTCAAACCAATGTGATATCTTATCTACAAAAAAAATATACATTAAGAATAAAGTATTTATTATATATAAACTTGTATTTATCTACAAGAAAAACTAGCAATCATAAGTTGCTTGACAACAAAGTTTAATGATGTAAAGAAATGAATTTATGACTTATACAATTTAATTGATAAGTCCCTTATGAGAAGAAGAATAAAACCCTTTTTTGAGGTTCTATTTCTAAAACAAAATGTTCTCTCTTTCTACATCAATGTTTTCTTAGGTGTATACTTCATTGAAGGGTTACTGTCTAATAGAGGCTATAGCACTATACTTGTTGTGATCAATTTATAATACTTTTTTATTTTAAAATAGAATTTGTTGAATATTACTACCAACGTGACATGGTGACAAAGCAAATAGTATTTATAAGATTCTTCTTCTTCTTCTTTATAATCCATCAACATACTGATGATAACGTGTCGGGCACTTATTTAACTATGCCGCGCATGCGTGGGATCTAATTTTTATTTAGTCATGACAGTCATGACAGTGAATAATATACAAAAGATAAAAATAAAAATTTCAACATAATTTCTTTTTCTTGTTATAACATATATTTAAGTTCTACAAAATTAAGAGCATAACAAATCATTTATAACAAAATAATGAATCATACCCGGTAAAATCTTAAATTTCTTATCACAAAAGATGAAAAGTGTTAAAAATTGTTGTTAAGGACGCAATGCCGTCTCATCATTTGGAATCAGGCATGTCAGGGCACAATATCAATATACTCTTTTTTTTGCCCCGGGCAATTTTGAGGTTATTGCATATATACAAACCCAAGCCTTGAACATGTTGAAGGTATTCATAACACATATGTGACAGATTATAATTATTGTACATCACCCACCAGTGGCTATATAAATAGGTATATCATCGTCGTAACTAGTCCGAGATTACTCTGACGTCCAAACGTAACTAGTCCGAGATTACTCTGATGTCCAAACGGCTGTTTTGCCAGACAAGCTTATCTCGGACTACATCGTAACATATGAAGATTGGTTGGTTATTGGTTAATAAAAAAAAGTGACAAATATTTCATGCAAATTTAGGACGTGACAGTTATCAATACATTAACATACAATATGTAGGATTACTCGATCAGGGGTTTAGGTCTTGTAACTGTTGTATAGCCTATAGGCCATCCCGCACAACCATACCATTGTGAATACCCCACATGTCAATGCATGTTAGGCAATAAACAGGGGTGGATCCAGCCATTTTTAAAAGGGGGTTTAAACCATACTTGTTTATATGTAACTTTTTAAATCATGCATTGATCTTCCAAAAAACATGAAAAGGGGGGGGGGGGGGGGGTCCAATCACAGGAACAATTTTTTAACAAGCCCAAATTCTTAGTTTGCCTTTGAACAGGCTACTATCCAAGAGTGTGGAGTATTGGAACGTCGATTCATACCTGTATGCACAAATTTAACAAATGTGAACATGTTCCCTTCAAACTCTTGGGTGATGATCCATGATCAATGATTATTCTGATAGACATGTATTAAAATATTCATTTCTACTCACCAATTGCAATTTCCAGCTCAGCTTATATTGTACTATAGTTTCCTTCTACCATGTCAACGATTTTGTGTAAAATAAGTTAGCTATTAGAAGCGCTGACACTGCCGACACACATGCGACATGAATGCAACAAAAATAAAGGGTAAGCGGAAGAAGGGATCCCGTAGACCGCCCTACGTCACGATTCATGAATTATGCATATTTTATTTATAGGATATTTTTAAACGATTCGGAAAATACTAATGCTAAAAATAGAATTTTCTTAACATGTAAAACTATCTTAAAAAAACAATGCAAAATCATTAACTTTCATGGAGAGTGGTAGAGGGTTATTTTCGTGGTACGTGATTGTTTTTTTTTTATTTCACGTTCAACGTGTTTTTACTTTTTTATTTTACGTTCAGTCGTGCAAAACAGCGAGGTGTTCAACATGTTCTGCTTATGTAATTTTTATACGTGCTTCGTGATTCAAATGCTTATTTTGCGTGCTCAGTATTTAAAAAAAAAAAAACGCTAGACAGGGATCGTCAACATGGACAAGAACGAAGTTGATTTAATTTTGTTTCCGTGATAAGAAACGATAAGGCGGTAAGGCCAATGATGTTGTTCCTTTATTTGCATTTTAAAAGTTCAGAATATCTTTATATATATATATACTTTTTTAAAAGCTGTAAATTATTTATATCATAAATGTGTACACACTAAATAGGGAATATTAAGTAAAACAGAGAGTTCATATATACAAGAGGACAGTGACTCAGTCACAAAAGGTTCACCCTAAAGTCTTTATTTTTTTGTTAAGACTTGCAAATGTCCCATGCACGTGATCCCATGGCTGCTTAGAATATACTATGGAGTTAATAATATTTTTATTATCTGCTTAATAGAGTACTTTGATGTAGGCAAATTGAAAAAAAAAACATGTAGCTTACACGTTCTTAGACACGAGACATTACCTTTACGGGGTGTGAGGGGGTGGTGGTAGTGGGGGTGGGGGTGGTTGTGCTGGTCTTCGTTTCCCTTGTTATTTGTTTATAATGAAGCTACATGTTCTATTAGGGCGTTCTACGGGATCTTCTGGGCGGTCTACATGATCCCTGTTGTCTGAACCTTATATTTCTAGTTATAGAACGTTCTATAGGATTGTTTATCATGTATATAGCAAAGGACGTTCTACAAGATCCCCTGTTGTCTGAACATTATATATAAACTATAGAACGTTCTATAGGATACTCTATTGTTTGTTTTTGATGTATCTAATAGAGGACTTTTAACGGGATCCCTTAGTCGGTCTGTGTGATCCCCTGCTTTCTCAACATTATGTATCTACTATAAGACGTTCTACAGTATCCCTGTTGTTTGTTTTTCAAGTATTTACTAAAGGGCGTTCTACACGATCCCCTGGTCGGTCTACGGGATCCCCTGTTTTCTCAACATAATATATCTACTATAAAATGTTCTATAGGATCCCCTATTGTTTGTTAATCATGTATATACTAAAAGGCGTTCTACAGGATCCCCTGGGCGGTCTTCAGGATCCCCTGTTGTCTTTACATTATATATGTTTTAAATGGCGTTCTATATATAAGACTGTTTGTTTTTCATGTTTATACTATAGGGCTTTCTATATGATCCCTTGGGCGGTCTGCGGGAAACTTTGGGTGGTCTGCAGGAATCTCTGTTTTTCAACATGATATATGCACTATAGGACGTTCTATAAGACCCCCCCCCCCCCCCCTGTTGGTTGTTTTTCATGTTTATACTAACGGGCGTTCTACAGGATCCCCTGGGCGGTCTATAGAATCCCCTTTTGTTGAAAAAATATGCATCTGAGATAGGAAATTCTATAGGTTCCCCTGTTCTTTGTTTTTCATATTTATACTATAGGGCGTTCTACAGGATCCCCTGGGCGGTCTACAGAATCCCTTTTTATTAAAAAAAATATGCATCTGAGAAAGGAAATTCTATAGGTTTCCCTGTTCTTTGTTTATTATGTATATATTATAGGGCGTTTATGATCCCTTGGGCGGTCTGCAAGATCCCTGTTTTCTCAACATTATATATCTATCATAGGACGTTCTATAGTATTCCCTGTTGATTGTTTTTCATGTTTATACTATAGGGCTTTCTATATGATCCCTAAGTCGGTCTGCAGGAAACTATGGATGGTCTGCAGGAATCCCTGTTTTTCAACATAATATATGTACTATAGGACGTTCTATAAGACCCACTGTTGATTGTTTTTCATGTTTATACTATAAGGCGTTCTAAAGGATCACCTGTTTTCTCATCATTATTCATCTACTATAAGACGTTCTATATGATCCCATGTTGTTTGTTTATCATTTATATACCAAAGGGCGTTCAATACACTAGTAACCCGAATTTAACTTGAACGGACATAAACGTGTTAACGCTATTTAAATGAGATTGATCGTTTATTGATAAAGATTGACAAAAATTAAAAATTATATTTAATTCATATCAATTCATATCAATTCATTTTAACGCCAGTCAAATAGATTTCTCTGCGGTGAATCAATTGAAATCAAGTTGCTGGTTAGTTGCGTTAAACTAATAGGCCACGCCCCGTTAAACTATTTCAAACATCCATTAATTCGTTTTAAACATGGATGAGACCCGAGCTTTTTACAGGTAAATCACCCAAGCAAAACGACCTCGATGTATCTATCGTTTTTTGTTTCAAACTTTAAATGCGTAGTCTTATTAAGTCACATGCTCCACAATTTAATTAAACGAACGTATAATACACGTGACATTTTCATATATAAGGCATTTAAATAAAAACATTAAAATATATATGCACGCGTGGTTTAAAAATGTCAAACTAGGGAATCTGTTGAAAATAAAATAGTTAGATGGATAACATAAATTTAATTTGCTCAAATGCACTAGATCTTTATCGCACATATATGTGTGCGTTTCAAAAATTACTGAATGCTATGAAACCTCATGGCATGTAAGTAACATGTGGTCCTTTGCAACTATTTACGAAACTTTATGTATTCCTGTATATTTACCGTTTCTCTTTTCTCTTTTTATGTTTACTATATTGTACTCGTAAATCAAATGTAGACATGGAAACTACACAGCAATTATTTATTGTGTACATAATTTAAATCGATGTATCTTATATTTCCGGTAAGCAACAAATATTCATTCTCTTGCCGTATATTAATATACGGAAAAGCTTGTAATGAAAAACAAGATTTTGATGAATTGAATAATAAAATTGATGAAGACAATGTTGACGTATGTTGAATATGATAAACAGAAAGTCATACCCAAAATTATAAATGAAGTAGCAGCCCACTGAACTTTTAAAACTGTGTTAAATTGTAATACCGGTCACTGGCCAAATCGGGCGTTAATTGTGGAAGAGAAGCAAATATCAAACAAAAATATTGTTCTTACGATCTGTAAAAAGATTATTGTGCTGTCATGCACCCTGACGTACTTGTAATAAATGAACATATATATATGAGATAAATTTTAGTCTGCGATAACGATGGGTAAGTTGATTTAAGTTTAACCGGCATACTCTCACGTTTTTTAATGTTTTAAAAGAAAACATCTATTTACGTTTTGGGCATTAAATATAAGTCTACTTACCAAATTGAAATGAACATAAACATTGTTAAAAAAAAATGGAAAAGAAACATTCTGCATTGTTGTTTTCATATAATTTTATTTCCTATATATTGGAGCGGAAATTTCTAAGTTAAAACTGATTGTAGTATAGCTAAAATATTTCATCTAGGTGCTCTCGTTGAAGTTCGCGTTACATATTAAAATGAATTTCATTGGTCGGAACGTTTGCAAACTTTCAATTCAATACACAATATAGAGTCCAGTTCGGCAAAAAACAATCAAATTAAGACTCTACTTTGTCCGATTAAACAAACAGAATTTAGAAAAATAACACTTTTACGATTCTTTCAACCACGACCAAAATATCTATCTTTTTCTCCGCTGAAAATCATTACTATTGATATTAGAACAAGTCAAAAGTTGCCGGAGCCGGTTGATTTATGATGCATACGAAACTTTAATAATTAATTATACGGTTTGTATTTTTCCAAATAACTACTATATCCGATAAAAATCGAAAAATAAATTATCGGTTAAAACTACCGATTTTTCTATTAGACAAACATTATCCTTATATGAGTCAAATTTGCAATATAGATTCATAAAGGACAAACCATATCCTCATGTTTTTTTATGCAACACTAGTAAGCATAGTTCGTCTGTTCTCGCTTCAAACCAAGCCATCATAAATACACCAGAGATGACTAAAATGAAAGTTTTTTCGCTCATTGAGATTTTTTGGTAGGTATTAAGCTTCAATTCGACCATTAATTACCGTAAATTTTCGATTTTTGCAAAATTACGAAAAATATGTTATAATCCTTGACCTTCCCGAAGCTTATACTTCGTTTAGTCGATTGTATGAAAGTTTTTTTTAAGAAACCGGTCTTTTACTGCAAAAAAAAAAAAAAAAAGATAAAAGCGATTTTTGTTTGAAGTAACGAATCTCATTCCTACAAGAAAATGAAAGTTTTCGTGTTTTAGGTTGTGCTGAAGCAAACGTAAAAGTTGAAATAAAAATTACACTCCGAGATTACACTAAAGACATTTCGCTAGCACACATGGGACTAGATTTATTAATTGTTCATTTGCAAGTCAAAATTAATAATCATGCAAAACAAATGATGAAACTTCCCAATTTAAAATTGAGAAAAAACCGACAGGAAACCAAAGTACAAAGGTACGGCATTTATTTAAAAACAATCTCTATCCAACTTCAAAATGTGAGGTAAATCGATTAGCTTACGCTAGCCAAGCAACCAACAGACAAAATAAATCTTGACTCTCCGATCAAGACTATCTATAGACACGGAATAAAAAATAACGGAAAATAATAGCATGTTAGAAAGGTTACAAACACATTTATACAAACATGAAGCAGCTGTTTTTTTTTACTGAACTGGTCAGTGGTAATACAAAACTAGGGTTTCAAAAAGATGAAGAAAAAGAAAAAGACATTTAAACATGCTAAAGTTTCTGAAAAACCAAATCAGACATAGTGTTTAACTGAAATTGAAAAAAAAAGGATCATGATAGTCTATAATATGTAAACATTTATTTCAGAAAGCCAACAACAAAATGAAAGGAAACTATGTATTGCTTAAAAACATTGACCAGGGCCGTAACAGCCTCATGTTTGAAATTTTAAAACAAAGTCACAGTACAAAGGCTTGTCTTCATATCAAATTGTTTTCACGGCGAATGTCTTGCAAGAAGCAAACTCCCATTACTCCGATGTCGCCCCTGCTTAATTTTGCGTGATCCATGCATTCCCTATTTCCATTCTCAATTTTATGTTTCTGAATTACTTGTCTTTTGTTCATTTACTTCCCTACTAAATGTCTATAGTCTAAGTGTTAATTTTCATTTGTAAATGTCTGGTTTCGCAATAATGCATGTCCACCAATATCCAGACATTGTGCGAAAAAATATAGTTTAGAAGATATTATTCTATGCTGAATACAGAAAACATATAGTCGTTTCTTCATGAAGATTTGAACTCTAACATTAAAGAGAACCAAACTGGCTGTCCTTTTTGAGTATTTCCATCTGGTGTCTTACATTTAAGGGTTTAACTGTATTAACATGATTAAGTCGTGTCAACTTACTGTCAAGACAGACGCCTTTATAGAAAATAAAGGAATATGGGGTAAACATACACGGGACCTAATCGAACACAAAGTCAGAGCTTAACAAAAATACAAATTATCAATGGTCAGCGTTTTTATTCCTGTTCATCTTTATAGTCGCTAGAGGGTCTTCAACGATGAAAGAATCTGAGAGTACTTAAGTTTCTGACAGCTAGTTCACACTGTTACGTTTGGAGTCTTCCTGTCCGTCATCCCGCAATCTGATAATTTGATTATCTGTCTCAGGACCTGCGCATATATAAAATACTTGCCACTGAACATTGAACCAAGTAAAATCAATACACATCGTTTCATATATAAAAATCAATCTACAGATGATTATGCATTTCTTAGTTGGTTAGATTCCCTTTTGTGGGAGTTGAACACTTTGCGGGACAATTTTCTTCTCATGGGAAGATATATTTTTCCCATGGGAATATTAGTTTTTTCTTTTTTCTTTTTTTTCAGAATTTGTAAAAGTGCTATGAAATATCGAAATGGACTGACAATCATGCACTAGTAACCAATGACTGGAACAATATAACAGGCATTTCAATAAATTAAAAGTATTTCTATCATACTTTTACACTCAAAAGTCTTTTTATATCGTTGAATGATTGATAGAAATTCTACCGTTCAGCGAATGATTTTACAATTTGAATCTTTCACCTTTGTTTTCGGTCAATATCATCGTGCATTTCATGTAATAGTGTTCGCTGAACTGTCACGTATCAGAAACATGCCTTTTGAATTTCAGAATTAAAATTGTAATTTTGTTTTAATCTATAATTATACATGGGGAATGACGAATCGTGTTTTAGATTGTTTTCTAATTATAACCTTTTAATTTCGTGAATTTACATCATAATTATTATGAATGTAATTATTCTTTTTCGTCTACGTAACTCGATATGCGTGTTTTTCGCCACTACAAAGATGAGCACGAACTTTTTTTGTTCAAATTTCCTAATCATGCTTATGCAGTGTTGTAACTCGTCTACACAAAAATCTTTTATTTCAATTCATTTTTGGTCTTTTCTAGATCTTTTATAACCTCTCAGGTAATTTTCAAAGAAAATCCAGAGTTTTCGGCATTTACAAGGACGCGTACGGATGAGGATATATTCACTTGTACTTTACCCGTAGGCTGTCTTCGTGTACTGCAATTTATGGTTTACATGTTTAAAGGAATACGAATACTTTATTTCTCATAAAACTTCAATTACTAGTTATCAAGAACATACATACACATAACTATAAGGTAAAATTAGTACATGCATGTGTAAACGATACAATTAAATTAGCTTGGAGGACTGACTTTCACATTTATAACTTTTACATAGTTTTTCTAATATTACAATATTTGATGAGTTTAACTGTTGATCAGCTTTAAAGATATAAGGGTTTGACTAACAGTAGTTCCTTAAACATTTCCTTCTTTTTCTATAGTTTATATGTTCTACAATTCATAATGTAATGGTACTCATCATCAATGTTGTTTGTGTCACAGAGACGACATATTCTGTCTTCTCTGTGTAAATCCTGACACCTTCTGGACTCAATCGGCAACTACCACATCTATATCTGCGTAATATATGAATTTAGAAATGTAAAAAGGAGTTTTCTGATTGATAATTCTTTTTGAAAATATGACAGCATTATGTTTTATGCGATTCTGCATAAAAGCAAAGAATTCTTCTTGAAACTGGTCTTTGGGTTTCTGTTTAATACATTTTGACACCCATTTATCACAAACTGTGCACAAGGACGGAAAACAAATATACGTCCTTGCTGTGCACTATGATTCGAAATAGTTGTAAATTGCATTTTTTTTTAATTTCTATTTTTTCCTCACTAGATAGGTGAAAGTATGTATAACATTTATTGTAAATTGCGAAAATGCATTACGAGCATAAATTTATAATTTTAAGTTAGAATTTAGAGTCTCAACTTTTTTCAAAATCTCTGTAATATTACTCATGTATTATTTATGTTTATGTCAAAGGCGTTTGATTGGATAATAGGTAAAGGTAGGCGTGGTTTTTGGTAACTTTCCTCCAATCAAAAGCCCCATTCGAGAAACCTTTGTGCGCTGATGCGTGTAAACTGGGTATTGTAACGGTACGTGTCTTACATCAGAACCTATCGTGCGTGACCAATGTTTATTGTATAATTTCTTGTCACGTGGTCAAATTATCTGAAATACAAGTTCTAAAGGTGCACTACAGCAGAATTACAGTTTCAGTTGTTATAATTCAGACACAAATTAATATGGTTATTTTGAAATCTGCTGCATGGTTTATTCCATTGGCAATCATATTCACGAAAAGTTGTAAATCTGGAATATTCTGTAATATCTTTATGAAGCGTGATTGAGAAGTAGATTCACACAGATACTGCAATCATTGTCATCTTTAAAATTTACTTTGCATGCACTAAATTTCTAATCCATTTGTTTAGAACAATAAAATATGTTTAAACTACTAAATATCTAAATGAGATTACATAGGAATAACTTGTGGTGTATTCATGTATACTAGTATGTAATAATAATAAAAAGAAACAACAGCAATATTTGACGAAGACGAAATAAAGGATTGAATTTTAACGTTCAGTGACATATATTACAATGATGTCGAAACAGAACTTGAACTTGACAATAGGTTTTCATAGAACCGTCGCTTTTCCAAAGTACGCTTAGTTGCGATTTCACAACTTCGGGTTCGCATTATAGTTATACATGTTCAAAATAACTTACAATAAACAAATTCTGATGATTTCTTCAACTGTTCGAGGACTTTCTAGTTGTAATATAAATCTGTGATTTTTCTATATTCGTACTTTCGACGAAGCAAAGCAGTTCGATCTAGATCTGGACATGTATCATCATTAAACATTTACAATATTCAATAGTTGTACATTTTTTTTGGTACATGTAGAACATGTAGAAAAATCCGTCTTTTCGAATAAAATCTTAATTTACGTACCATTGTAAAATTGAGAATGGAAAATGAGGAATGTGTCAAAGAGACAACAACCCGACCAAAGAAAAAAACCAACACTGAGCAGAAGGTCACCAACAGGTCTTCAATGTAGCGAGAAATTCCCGCACCCGGAGGCGTCCTTCAGTTGGCCCCTTAACAAATATATACTATATATATATATAGTCCAGTGATAATGAACGCCATACTAATTTCCAAATTGTACACAAGAAACCAAAATTAAAATAATACAAGACTAACAAAGGCCAGAGACTCCTGACTTGGAACAGGCGCAAACATGTTTATGATCTCAACCTCCCCCTATACCTCTAGCCAATGTAGAAAGGTAAACGCATAACAATACGCACATTAAGATTCAGTTCAAGAGAAGTCTGAGTCTGAATTCAGAAGATGCATATACGGACCCTGGATTTAAATCAGATATGATCTGGCGGTTTTTGTCTTTTTTTCAAAATACATATTTTTAATTGTGACTATCTTTAGTTTCGAATCTTTCTTTCATTCTAATTAATTTAGTTTAAATGAAAATAAGGAAATTGGAATTAAAACACTGTTGAAGAGAAACTACATATTCGGGTTAAATTCACCTTAGTTTGTTAATTCAAGTTTGACATCTAACATCTTAATCCGTGGGCGATATCTTTTTGCGCCAAAAAGTAACTCATTTGCGCCATAACTTAATTGCGCCAATACTTCTTTTGCGCCACCTAATTTTCAAAACTATAGGTATCATTTGCGCCAATTAAATAATGATCTAATTGCGCCAATTTTATTTTTATTTTATATAACAACTAAATGATTAACTTCCCTTCTCCTTTATCCGGGCTTGGAAATCTACATGACTTAATAACGACTTCTGGAAAAAAGGTCTCTTACTGTTTTGTGCATTCTATTTTCAAAATCTAGATGAATGGTGGTATTATTCAAGATCAGATTAATCTTCTTGCAACTTTAACCTAGTAAGGAAAACATTTTCTTGTAACAAGCTTTTGATTTTGACGGCAACAGACATTTGTTTCGAGAATATGATCTAATTATCCATTCAAAATAATTGCACACGATTCATCTATGAATAACCTAGCACAACACGACCTTATTTCTCCAGTTTTCTTTACAAATGCCTGACGGAATTTTTGTTCTTCAACAATGATGACCGGTTTTCCTCTATCAAACTCTATTTTCTTGATAATAATAATTTATGATATAGGTAAAAAATATCTACAGGTAAATGTGGCGCAATTTCATTTCATTTATTGGCGCAATTAATACCATCAAAATAAAAGAGAGTGGCGCAATTAATACCTTTTCAAAACTGCAATTGGCGCAAATTGATTCTGCCCTAATCCGTAATCCACATTTACCCGACAACCTTAAATTGTTTATTGAATTTTATCAATCAAATATCCTCACACAGGAAACTAGACAAAATAAGTTATTTGTAATGGTATTTATCAAAACTAAAATGATTGAAAATATCTTTGTAGAATATGAATTTGCCTAATAAGCGAATAATTATAATACATATATTTCAACATCTTCAATAGAGAGATTACTGATAAGATGCCCAAAATATATGTACATGTATACATATTGCGATTAGTGCTATATAGTATGTCAATGATATCGAATGCCCGCTGAGTGTTAAACATGTTTGACACTGCTGGTTTTAATTTTCTGATTCAAGTATATTTTTAAGAAAAGTTAATAGTTTCTGAATATTTTTAGATTCATATTTTATCATTATTATTATTTTTTAAAGTCTCACCACATACAAACATAAAATGAGAATCACAGAACTAAACAAAACATTTAAACATTTGCATTGTGTGCATCAATCTTTAAAAAGATAAATGAGACGCGTATAAGACACAATATATAAATATAAACAAATTTTTACTCATTTACATTCAAAATTTACAGTGTCCGTATATAACAAATGAAATGAAACATCTTTTTATTTAAGAACAAGTGAAATAAAATGCCGTTTCTTTTCAATAAAATATTGTTGATGTTTTTGGCATCTATTGCAGCAACATTAATTAAAATATTGTCGTTATTGAATAAATATATAAATTTTTCGCTATTTGATATTTATAAATTGAAATGTTAAGCTAATATATTATTATATGTCTATAATGGGCATTTTAAAAGGACAGGAATATAAAAAAGAAGATGTGGTATGATTTCCAATTAGACAACAGTCCACAAGAGACCAAAATGACAGAGACATTAACAAATATAGATCACCGTACGGCCTTCAACAATGAGTAATGCCCATACCGCATGGTCAGCTATAAAAGGCCCTGATATGACAATGTAAAACAATTCAAGCAAGAAAACGAACCGCCTTATTTATATAACAACAAAAAAAATGAATGAAAAATAAATATGTAAAACATAAACAAACGACAACTACTGAATTGCAGGCTCCTGACTTGGGACAGGCGCATACATTAATAATGTGGCGAGGTTAAAATTGTTAGCGGGCTCCCTATCCTCACCCTAGTCTCGATCAGTGGTATAACAGTACATGTACAACATAATAAAAAAAAGAGGGTTTGGATTGGGTTCAATGATTAGAGAATAATGCCCTTGAAAAATGAAGATTAGAGAATAATGGGCATAAAAAATAAAGATTAGAGAAATGCGTGGTCTAACAATATAATGAACATTGAATGATCAATAAAAGAAAACGCTAAAAGATACCTGAATTTATTGAATGATTAATAAAAGAAAATGCTAAACATTATCTGGTAACAGAATGTTCTCTTCTTAAAATTTAAAGAAAATTATCAAAGTTATCATTGTAAAAATATGATAAAAGTGAAAACAAACTTGGTAAACCTTTTTTGGTTTCGTGGTAACAGACTATAGGATTCAGTCAATATGAACTGGTTTCCGATACTTCTACTCGGGCTTTAAATTCAGTGGCGGATCCAGAGGGGGCGTAGAGGGCGTACACCTCCCCTTTTGCTTGGACTTTTTTTTTAAATGATTAATCAGACTAGACTTCGTGAATTAATAGGGAGATGCAGCATCTAAAATGTCCAACCCTTACACCTTACCAGCAACTACAAAATATGCATGCCCCACGCCAGGAACCGTTTAAAAAGTGCATATTTCACTTATTTTATGTTTTAAGTCCTAAAAAGGGGCAAAAAAAAAATTTCGCCTCGCTCCCCTCGTTACAAAACTACAGCCCCTCTTTCAAAAAGCCTGAATCCGCCCCTGTTTATATCTGACTATGCGGTTGGCTTTAGCTCATTGTTGCATGCCGTACAGTGACCTATAGTTGTTAATTTCTGTGTCATTTGGTCTCTTCGAAGAGTTGTCTCATTGGCATCTTCTTATGTGTAGTCAAAATCACTGGAAAGAACTGATGAAAACTTGGACTTGTTACTTCATAGAACTAGCACTTAAATCATGCAGAACAATACACACCAACACGTCATTGTTGAGTAACAAATGAAAGCCTTGCTGTTGTTTGGAAATCACCGTTCTCATTCATTTAAAAGAATGATTTTTACTTTTTTTTTTAAAGATTAAAGAAAACTGGGGAAAAATTAGAGAATAATGCGTAAAAAATTACTTTTAAAGAATAGACTTATTTATAAAAAAGGGGTGAAAATTAAATGTTTACAGAAAAACAGCCCCCCCCCTCCAATTCAGACCCTCCTATAAGAATCATTTTAAATAGGATGGACAAAAAGATGGAGGGGTAGAGTGTAATATTTGTAACTGGGCGTTAAGCAATCATGAATCATTTAATCTATTCTTTATATGTTCATCTCTTTATTCTGTAATTTAAAGTGCTTATTCCACTATCATCTTTATTTCTGTAAACTTACTTTCATAGCCTCATATATGTACATGTACATGGTATTTGATACAGGAACAATATACCGTCGTATATTACAAAAATTGAGAATGAAAATGAGGAATGTGTAAAAGAGACAAAAACCCGACTATAGAGCAGACAAAAGAGGAAGGCCTAAATTACGGGTCTTTAATGTAGCGAGAAACTCATGCGTATACATACATGCATTATTGTATGCACATGCTTGTTCCAGAGACGACATATAATACAATTATATGTCTCTGGATAAACATAATTATTTAGAATTAAAAAGTGTATAGTTATCAATAAGTTCATTTTCAAAATCATTTATTTAAAGTGAAAAATCGCGAATTATCCCTTTAAGGCTTGTTGAAGATCTTCATCAAATAACGAATGAATATAAGAAGATGTGGTATGCTTGTCAATAATTTAATTCACCGTACATGTGGAATACCGTATGATAGTTTTTTTGGTCTAAAAAAAAATACATCTACTACATGTCTTTGATTTAACAAATGATAAAAGATCTGGCATAAAAAAACGTGATTCTGAATATAATCTAAAAATTGAAGAGAAAGCCAGACTAAGACGTTATACAATTTAAAGAATACAAATCTTAAAGTTTTATTACTTAGAGGTATACTGTCCCCTTCTTTTAACCTACAAGAAAACTTCACGAGAGCCGATGATTAAATATCCACCTTGTTTTTCCGTATATATACTGAGCCAAAAAGGTTTAGCAACACTTTATTTTTATAATTTTTTTTGTTGTTGTTTTTGGAAAAAAATATTTAAACATCATTGATATAATCCTTAGTTTTACCTGTAACAGTCGTACTTTTTTCCTGCTGATTGATTTCGCGCCATTTCAGCTTTGCACGTGTCAATGATGTTTTACCTTCTGTACCTGTAATTTTAAAACGATATTAAAAAATTCTTTTTCACTAACGTTCAGAAACACACCATTGGTAAGAAAAACACAAACACCGTTGAAAAATTTGCTTGGGGCGTCAACCAGGCCACCCCGAAAATGACAGTCAGAAAGGTCTTGAAACGGTTGATGCCGGAATTAGGGTTGTTGACATCATGGCTCGATTTAATGTGCACTAGGCAACAGTTCAGAGACTAACAAACAGATATCGACAAATTACAACTGCATAGGATAGGTCGATATCTCGTAGACAAGAAAAAACTATCGTCAAGGGAGGAGCGCTTCCTTCGCTTTACGTCAACACGTGACAAGTTTTTTTCGGCTAAAAAAGTACTGCATTGACTAAGGGAAGTTGCTGGTGTTCCTGTCAATCCTTCATTGGTGCACTAAGGGCATGGCTGAGAAATTGATTTTGAGAAACACTATACTCATTTAAGCATTTTGACCCTCCAGCGCTCCATACAAAGAAAATCCTAATTAATGTGAGTGATAAACATTCATGTTGCTTCTGACATATCATAATTCCATTTTTGTGTTATTAAAATTATATGTTTAAATTTTATGATTTTGTAATAAAACAAAATTTCACAATTTTGTTGCTAAACTTTTTTGGCTCAGTATATATATTAAAATAACTTAAGAAGCAATTCAAAGGATATTCAATTTGTTTCAATATTGCCGAAAACTGAGGCTACTATAAATTTTATACATGTAGTCGTCTCAGCCGAAAACAATACATAATATTGATAATATAAGCAAGTGTGACAAACCAAATTGAATCACAAATTTGTTGTTTGGGATTATTCATGGTTCACTAGTATTCCTTTCACGAATTTGGCTATACTTTTGGACCTTTTGGATTATAGCTCTTCGTCTTTTATATTAAATTTGCTTTTGACTTCATATATTTTGGCCTCGAGCATCACTGAAGAGACATGTATTTTCGAAATGCGCATCTAGTACAAGAAAATTGGTACCGTTAATTGTATATAATTCTATATTAACCAGTGACACGTGTCCTAATTTTTAAGAAAAGGGATAGAAAAAGTATGAATCAAAAATATCCGGTTTTTCAAAACTATATTTTCAAAATGCATTGCATAATTTAAACCGATTTAAAGTGTTTCATTTTATTGTATGTTTGTGCGTATACGAAAAAATGATAGAAAGTTAAACTTCAATGTTCATGACTTACAAGTATTATAATATTTCTTGTAAAATTGATAAATGAGCGGTTTTCACAAATACTGAACATTAGAATATATCGTAAACGTCAATTAATGAACAAGCAACCCAACGAGAAAAATATAATTTCAGAGGCATCTACATGTACATGTATAACTAGTTTTGAGTTAGAGAAATCATTCAACATGTTCATTGCCATATGATTCTATTCAGATTTGTGAGTTTTTTCGATTTACGAATAAGTCTATAAGATACAAAAAATTAATTGAAGCAAAAAAAAGAAAGAGACATGAAATAACGAATTAACATAAGTTTACAAATACATACCTAGGTGCATTTACCAAAACAACATTTGAACTTATTAATACATTTTTTCATATTATTGTAATTTTATGTTTATGTACCCGATATGGAGTTCTTCTGAAATTAAAAATCACTTGAATGGGTATTTCTGGTGTATATACATGTATCACACTTGCTATCTACATGTACAATATACGGAAATGACACGGCTGGGTATTTTAAAGTTACTGAAGGTAGATTACTGGCAGGTGTATATCCCCGGGCGAAGAATTTACTGATTTGTCAAAACGGTTAGGTGTAACTTGTCATATTGTAAAGTTTTGAATCGCGCTCATCTCTTTTTTTTATTATATGAATTGCGCCAATAAATAAAACTTGACACATTCCCCATTTCCATTCTCAATTTTATTAATTGTGTCATATTTATCTCGAAACTATTAACCTATTTACACGTACATGTAACATTAGAATACCTACTTCAACTGTTGAATAACTTTATAATTACTAAAATTCAAAATTATGTTCTTCTCCTTCCGTATGCTATGTTTTTTTGTGTCAATTCTATCTTTCCATCAGGTCCATAGTGCACTTTTTTTGTCAGTCTAAGTGCACTAAGGAGGCCCTTTCAGTTTGCGATTTCTGTACCTACATGAAAATACCTAAAAGGACCTCCTCAGTGCACTAAGAAGAAACATTTGAAAAGAAGTCTATAATATTTGCGCAATTAAATGATTGTTTTATTGGCGCTAATGAATGTTGCAGTTTTTATGATAAAGTTATGCAAAAAAAGAATTCGCGTAATTAACTTGTGGTGCAAATTAATTCTTTTTTAGCCAAACTGGATATCGGCCTTCAAAACATTGTGTATACACAAACAAAGCAAGATTTATCTTTTGCGCAGTCTAGCCGGAGAATACAAGTTTTTGCAATTTGTGAAGGATTTTAATTTTTGAATGTAATGAACAAGTAAGAAGATCGTTAAATCGGAAAATGAGCTATGCACGATGAAAGTTTGGTGCGTCGATAAAAATTTCATGGATTCACTTGATAATTGTAAAGTTTCAAGTCTTTAAAAATAACACCCATTTGTAGAACTGATTATTTCGATCCTTCAAATATGCATGTGTAGAATAATAATAAAAAAAATATATTATTAAGTCTCTTTCATATAGATACTGTAGATTTGTATTTGAACATCGATTGCAAACATAACGTTCAGTGAGAAATATTTCATGTATTCGTACAGAAAACAAATCAACTTCTTTCAGAATACAATTGATTGGTTATTGAAGTAAATGATTTGCGACAGAATCAGTGACACTTGGCCAGAAGCTTACCTCTAAAATAAAGAAATATAAAAAAAGGTAGAGTTATTTTTAATTCTGTATTTTACTCATAAAAGACTTAAGCACTTTTTACAGTCAATGCCGAAAATATGAAATACATCGATTTAAATTATGTACACAATAAATAATTTTTGTGTACATAGTTTTCCGTGTCTACATTTGAATACGAGTACAATATAGAAAACCATCATGTTATATATTTAACTATTTTTTTTTCAACAGATTCACAAGTTTTGCATTTTTAAACCGCGTGTGCATATATATTTTAATGTTTTTATTTTAATTCCTTACATATGAACATGATACGTGTATTATTCATTCGTTTCAACGTTTTAAATTGTGAAGCATGTGACTTTAATAAGACTATACGCATTTAAAGTTTGAAACAAAAAACGATAGATACATCGAGGTCGTTTTGCTTGGGTGATTTACCTGTAAAAAGCTCGGGTCTCATCCATGTTTAAAACGAATTAATGCATGTTTGAAATAGTTTAACGGGGGCGTGGCCTATTAGTTTAACGCAACTAACCAGCAACTTGATTTCAATTGATTCACCGCAGAGAAATCTATTTGACTGGCGTTAAAATGAATTGATATGAATTGATATGAATTAAATATAATTTTTAATTTTTGTCAATCTTTATCAAATAACGATCAATCTCATTTAAATAGCGTTAACACGTTTTTGTCCGTTCAAGTTAAATTCGGGTTACTAGTGATAGGATACCCTAGGCAGTCTACAGGATCCCCTTTTGTCTGAACATTATATATTTACTATAGAACGTTCTACATGATCCCCTTTTGTTTGTTTATCATGTATATACTAAAGGGCGTTCAATAGGATCCCCTGGGCGGTCTACAGGATCCCCTTTTGTCTTTACATTATATATCTACTATAGGACGTTCTATAGGATCCCCTATATTGTTTGTTTATTATTTATATACTAAAGTGCGTTCTACCGGGTCCCCTGGGCGGTCTACAGGATGCCCTGTTGATTGTTTTTTTTATGTTTATACTATCGGGCATTCTACAGAATCCCCTTTTGTTAAAAAAATATGCATCTGAAATAGGAAATTCTATAGGTTCCCCTGTTCTTTGTTTTCCATATTTATACTATAGGGCGGTCTACAGAATCCCCTTTTGATTAAAAAAAAATATGCATCTGAGATAGGAAATTCTATAGGTTCCCCTGTTCTTTGTTTATTATGTACATATATTATAGGGCGTTTATGATCCCTTGGGCGGTTTGCAGGATGCCCTGTTTTCTCAACATTATATATCTATCATAGGACGTTCTTTAGGATCCTCTGTTGATTGTGTTTCATGTTTATACTATAGGCCCATTTACATGATCTCCTGTTGTTTGAGCATTATATATTCTTCAGAATCCCCTGTTTGATTTGTATGCATCTAGGATAGAACTTTCTATAGGTTCCCTTGTTTTTTTAAACATGTATCTACTTTACGTATATACTAGAGGGCGTTTTATAGGATCCCCTGTTGTGTAATAGTCGTGTATCTGCATGCTGAAGGGCGTTCTATATGATCTCCGGGGCGGTCTTTAGAATAACCTGCTGTTTGTTCATTATGTTTCTAGTATACGACGTTCTTTAAGATCCTCTGGGCTGTCTATATGTTCCCCTGTTGGTTGGTATTGTTTAATAATCGTGCATCTGCTATAGGGCGTTCTTTAAGATCCCCGGGTCGGTCCATATAATCTCTAGGTCAGTCTATAGGAGCCCTGTTGTTTGTTCATAATGTATCTATTGGAGGGCGTTCTACAGGATCCCCTGGGCGGTCTATAGGATTCCCTGTGGTTTAATAATTGTGTATCTGCTATAGGGTGTTCGATAGGATCCCGATGTTAAGTAATCATGTATTTACTAGGGAGCGTTCTATGGGATCCCCTGTTGGGTCTATAGGATCACATGTTGTGTAATATTCGTGTATCTGCTATAGGGCGTTTTATAGGATCCCCAGGGCGGTCTATAGGAACCCCTGTTCGTTGTTCATGTATCTATACATCTATACGACCCGGGGATCCCAAAGAATTCTCTATAGCAAATATGCGATTATTAAACAACACGGGGGTCCTATAGAGTGCCCAGGGGATCCTATAGAACAACCTGTTATAGATTCATGATTAACAACCAAAAGAAGATCCTATAGACCTCCCCGGGGAATCTATAGAACGCCCTATAGCAGATACACGATTATAACACAACAGGTGATCCTATAGACCCAACAGGGGATCCCATAGAACGCTCTCTAGTAGATAAATCTAGTGAATACATGATAACCAAACAATGGGAGCCTATAGACCGCCCCGGGGATCCTATAGAACGCCCTATACAGATACACAACTATTAAACCACAGGGGATCATATCGACCGCCCATGGGCGCATATATATACATACCTCTAATATATACATAAAAAACAAACAACAGTCTAACCTACAGAACGTCCCATAGTAGATATATAATATTCAAACAACAAGGGATCCTGTAGAGCGTCCTTTAGTATGTATATAATGTTCAGACAACAGGGAATCCTCTAGACCGCCCAGGGGATCCTGTAGAACGCCACTTAGTATATACACGATAAACAAACAATAGGGGATCATATAGAACGTTCTATAGTAAGTATATAATGTTCAAACAACAGGGGATCCTGTAGAACGCCCTTTAGTATATACATAATAGACAAACAATATATGGGATCCTATAAAACGTTCTACATATATATATATATAATTACGATACTGTTGTCAAGTCATTAAAGATTGCATATTTTGGCGTTAATATTGACTCACTGATAAGGTCTTTGCATCGGAACTAAACACATTTATTCTAAAACAGTTATTGGCATGACACGGGTTATGTTCTTCTCATATATGTTATGATGGTATGATACTAAACCCCTAACGGGAAGGATTGTGCCTGATGTTCATATGATGAAATCATAATCTTTCAGTCAGTTAATTGAAGTCTGGAGCTGGCATGTCAGTTAACTGCTAGTAGTCTGTTGTTATTTATGTATTATTGTCATTTTGTTTATTTTCTTTGGTTACATCTTCTGACATCAAACTCGGACTTCTCTTGAACTGAATTTTAATGTGCGTATTGTTATGCGTTTACTTTTCTACATTGGTTAGAGGTATAGGGGGAGGGTTGAGATCTCACAAACATGTTTAACCCCGCCGCATTTTTGCGCCTGTCCCAAGTCAGGAGCCTCTGGCCTTTGTTAGTCTTGTATTATTTTAATTTTAGTTTCTTGTGTACAATTTGGAAATTAGTATGGCGTTCATTATCACTGGACTAGTATATATTTGTTTAGGGGCCAGCTGAGGGACGCCTCCGGGTGCGGGAATTTCTCGCTAAATTGAAGACCTGTTGGTGACCCTCTGCTGTTGTTTTTTATTTGGTCGGGTTGTTGTCTCTTTGACACATTCCCCATTTCCATTCTCAATTTTATAGTAGTTATATAATGTTCAGACGAAAGAGGATACTGTAGAACGCCCTATAAAATAAACACGAACAACACCAACAGGGGACCCTATAGAACGTCCTTTTTTTAGATATATAACGTTGAGAAAACAGGAGATCCTGAAGACCGCCCAAGGGATCATAAAAGCCTTATAGTATATACATGAAAAACAAACTACAGGGGGACCTATAGAATTTCCTTTCTCAGATGCATAATTTTTAACAAAAGAGGATCCTGTAGACCGCCCTGGGGATCCTGTAGAACGACCTTTAGTATAAACATGAAAAACAATCAATAGGGGGTCTTATAGAACGTCCTTCAGTTTATATATAATGTTCAGACAACAGGGGATCGTGTAGACCGTCCAGTGAATGAACAACAAACAACAGGACTTCCTATAGAACGTCTTATAGTAGATATATAATGTTGAGAAAACAGGGGATCCTGCAGACCACCCAGGGAATACTGTAGAACGCCCTATAGTATAAACATGAACAACAAACAACAGGGGACCCTATAGAACGTCCTATAGTAGATATATAATGTTGAGAAAACAGGGGATCCTGTAGAACGCCCTTTAGTATATACATAATAAACAAACAATATATGGGATCCTATAAAACGTTCTATAGTAGATATATAAGAGGATACTGTAGAACGCCCTATAAAATAAACACGAACAACACCAACAGGGGACCCTATAGAACGTCCTATTTTAGATATATAACGTTGAGAAAACAGGAGATCCTGCAGACCGCCTAAGGGATCATAAAAGCCTTATGGTATAAACATGAAAAACAAACTACAGGGGGACCTATAGAATTTCCTTTCTCAGATGCATAATTTTTAACAAAAGAGAATCCTGTAGACCGCCCTGGGGATCCTGTAGAACGACCTATAGTATAAACATTCAAAACAATCAATAGGGGGTCTTATAGAACGTCTTTTAGTATATATAAAATGTCCAGACAACAGGGGATCGTGTAGACCGCCCAGTGAATGAACAACAAACAACAGGGGATCCTATAGAACGTCTTATAGTGGATATATAATGTTGAGAAAACAGGGGATCCTGCAGACCGCCCAGGGGATACTGTAGAACGCCCTATAGTATAAAATGAACAACAAACAACAGGGGACCGTATAGAACGTCCTATAGTTGATATATAATGTTGAGAAAAAACGGGATCCGACATACCGACCAAGGGATCCTATAGAAAATCTTATAGTATAAACATGAAAAACAATCAACAGGGGATCCTATAGAACGTCTTATAGTGGATATATAATGTTGAGAAAACAGGGGATCGTGTAGACCGCCCAGGGGATACTGTAGAACGCCCTAAAGTATAAACATGAACAACAAACAACAGGGGGGGCCTATAGAATGTCATATAGTAGATATATAATGTTGAGATAACAGGGGATCCTGTAGAACGCCCTATAGTATAAACTTGAAAAACAAACAACAGGGGATCCTCTTATAGTAGATAAATAATGTTGAGAAAACAGGGGATCCTGCAGATCGCCCAGGGGATACTGTAGAACGCCCTATAGTATAAAATGAACAACAAACAACAGGGGACCGTATAGAACGTCCTATAGTTGATATATAATGTTGAGAAAAAACGGGATCCGACAGACCGACCAAGGGATCCTATAGAAAATCTTATAGTATAAACATGAAAAACAATCAACAGGGGGTCTTATAGAACGTCCTATAGAAGATATATAGTGTTAAGACAACAGGGGATCCCGCAGACCGCCCAAGGCATCTTAAAAGCCCTATAGTATATACATGATAAACAAATAACAAGGGAACCTATAGAATTTCCTATCTCAAAAGCATAATTTTTAAACAAAAGAGAATCCTGTAGACCGCCCAGGGGATACTGTAGAACGCCCTTTAGTATAATCATGAACAACAAACAACAGGGGACCCTATATAACGTCTTATAGTAGATAAATAATGTCGAGAATAGAGAAGATCCTTTAGACCAACCAATGGATCCTATAGAAAGCCTTATAGTATAGATCCCTCAAGTATTCTGTAGAACGCCCTATAGTATATACTTAAAAAATAAACAACAGGGGAACCTTTAGAAGGTCCTATCTTAAATGCATAATTTTCATAAACAACAGGGGACCCTGTAGACCGTCCAGGGGATCATGTAGAACGCCCTATAATATAGACTTGAAAAATAAACAACAGGGGATCCTATAGAACGTCTTATAGTAGATAAATAATGTTGAGAAAACAGGGGATCCTGCAGACTGCCCAGGGGATACTGTAGAACGCCCTATAGTATAAACATGAACAACAAACAACAGGGGGCCCTATAGAACGTCCTATAGTAGATATATAATGTAAAGACAAAAGAGGATCCTGTAGACCGCCCAGGGGATACTGTAGAGCGCCCCATTAGTATAAAAATGAACAACAAACAACAGGGGATCCTATAGAACGTCTTATAGTAGATAAGTAATGTTGAGAAAAAAGGGGATCCTGCAGACCGCCCAGGGGATACTGTAGAACGCCCTATGGTATAAACATAAACAACAAACAACAGGGGGCCCTATAGAACGTCCTATAGTAGATATATAATGTAAAGACAAAAGAGGATCCTGTAGACCGCCCAGGGGATACTGTAGAACGCCCTATTAGTATAAAAATGAACAACAAACAACAGGGGACCCTAAAGAACGTCTTATAGAAGTTAAAATAATGTCGAGAAAAGAGAAGAACCTTTAGACCAACCAAGGGATCCTATAGAAAGCCTTAGAGTATATACATGATAAACAAACAACAGGGGAACCTATTGAAAGTATTATCTTAAATGCATAATTTTTATAAACAGGGTATCCTGTAGATCGCTCAGGTATTCTGTAGAACGCCCTATAGTATACACTTGAAAAATAAACAACAGGGGAACCTTTAGAAGGTCCTATGTTAAATGCACAATTTTCATAAATAACAGGGGACCCTGTAGACCGTCCAGGGGATCATGTAGAACGCCCTATAGTATAGACTTGAAAAATAAACAACAGGGGATCCTATAGAACGTCTTATAGTAGATAAATAATGTTAAGAAAACAGGGGATCCTGCAGACTGCCCAGGGGATACTGTAGCACGCCCTATAGTATAAACATGAACAACAAACAACAGGGGGCCCTATAGAACGTCATATAGTAGATATATAATGTTGAGAAAACAGGGGATCCTGTAGAAGCCTAGGGGATCCTTTAGAACGCTCTATAGTATACACTTGTAAAACAAACAACAGGGGATCCTATTGAACGTCTTATAGCAGATAAAAATTGTTGAGAAAACAGGGGATCCTGCAGACCAACCAAGTGTTCCTATAGAAAGCCTTATAGTATATACATGATAAATAAACAACAGGGGAACCTTTAGAAGGTCCTATCTTAAATGTTTAATTTTCATAAACAACAGGAGACCCTCTAGACCGTCCATGGGATCATGTAGAACGCCCTATAGTATAGACTTGAAAAATAAACAACAGGGGATCCTATAGAACGTCTTATAGTAGATAAGTAATGTTGAGAAAACAGGGGATCCTACAGACCGCCCAGGGGATACTGTAGAACGCCCTATAGTATACACTTGAAAAAACAAACAACAGGGGATCCTATAGAACGTCTTATAGTAGATAATAATGTTGAGAAAACAGGGGATCCTGCAGACCTCCATGGGATACTGTTGAACGCCCTATAGTATAAACCTGAACAACAAACAACAGGGGATCATATAGAACGTCATATACATGTAGTAGATATATAATGTTGAGAAAACAAGGGATCCTGTAGACCGCCTATGGGATCCTGTAGAACGCCCTATAGTATACACTTGAAAAACAAACAACAGGGGTTCCGGTAGATCGTTCTCTTAGCCTAGTAGATACATAAAAAACAAACAATATGGTATCCTATAGAACGTTCTATAGTTTATATATAATGTTGAGAAAACAGGGAATTCCACAGACCGACCAAGGGATCCAGTAGAGAGTCCTTAGTATAAACATGATAAACAAACAACAGGGGATTCTTTAGAACGTTCTCTTATCCTAGTAGATACATCAAAAACAAACAATAGGGTATCCTATAGAACGTTCTATAGTTTATATATAATGTTCAGACAACAGGGGATCTGGAGAACACGCCCTTTAGTATATACATTATAAACAAACAATATGGGATCCTATATATATTTTTTCCCAAAATTACAGGGCCCATAAAGGGCATAAAATCAGATACAATTGATTTACATAATTGGTAACAACAACAATTATAGAGGCATATACATATATATTTGGAATATAAGCATTGGTCAGAATCAAGCCAAAAACTACATATATATTGTGAATAAAAGAATAATAAAATTACATTATATATGTATTTATTCTCAAACTGTTTACTTGACTTAGTGTCAGTGTTCATACCTGATCTCCTTAATTCAAAACAGTCACCAATATAACAGCCCAGTTTTTCCATAGAGTAACATTTTCTTGGGTCAAGAGCCATAAAAATTTAGAAGATTTATTTAAATTTATAAAATGATAACAATTGTTAGAAATGTCTTGGAAAAAATCGTCCCTTTGAATATCATAAAGAGGGCATTCTAATAAAACATGAAGCTCATCTTCAACTGTACCGAATGAGCAATTAGAACAAAGACGCTCAGATCTTTCTATATGTTTTTTTGAATATCTGTTTGTCTCAATTTTTAAATGAGCGCTTATTCTTAATTTACAAATTGACTGTCTTTTTTGAAGTCCTGTAATTCTAAATATCTTTCTTTTTTAAAACAATTTTTTCCCTTTTTCGGAGTTAATTGTTTGATACTTCAGTTTATTCCAAAATATGAAAGAATTACATAGTTTATTTTTAATACTGACATAAAGAACCAATTGATTGGTCAAAATTTGATAATTCAATCTCTCTCTGAATATAATCTATACTAGAATACCATGTATTTACATTAGAACTATGTAACTGTATGTTTACAACATATAAATGCATCAAATAATAATCCTTCTTTCAAACGTTCCAGTCTATGACAATATTTTAACATTGATAAAATTATAGTAAAATACATAGGAAATCTACCAATCTCTGACATTACAGCTATATTACTTGACTTTCTGTTTACACCAAGAATATATTTTATAAATTTGGTGTAAGCTTTTTCAGAAGAATCCTGACCAAAAACTTGTTCCTATAGAGAACGTTCTATACTATAGTAGATATAGTAATATTCAGACAACAAGGGATCCTGTAGAACGTCCTTTAGTGTATACAAAAGTCATGATAAACAAACAAGATAAGGGATCCTATAGAACGTTCTGTAGTAGATATATAAGGTTCAGACAACAGGGGATCATGTAGAACGACCAGAGGATCCTGTAGAACGCCCTAACAGTAGCTTTATTGTAAACAAGTAACAATGGTTCCTATAGAACGTCCAGCTATAGTAGAATGGTCAGACAACAGGGGGTCAGATTACAGATTCGTTTCTTTAAACGCAGACCAGTTTAAACACCCTCTCACACTCCTGTAAAGCATTAGTACGTGTAACATGTTTAACATGTGTAAGCTACATCTTTTTTCAATTTGCCTACATAAAAATATTCTTTTAAACGGATAATAAAAATATTATTAACTCCATAGTATATATATCCAAAGCCATGGACCACGTGCATGTGACATTTGTAGGTCTTTACAACATAATTAAGGCACTAAATACTACTGTTGATCATATCTATATGAAATGTATCATGTGTATTTTAAAATCAAATCAAATCAAATCAAATATTTTATTGGACAAAGCACATATGATACAATGCGTATTCCCAGATACAAGGAATCTGTATATATATATTTGCACAATGATATGCTACTGTAATGCGGTACATTTTCCTTTTTTTTCATGTGATAAAAAAATAAATAAAGCAAATTCACCGTGTTTCATGAAAGTTAATGATTTTGAATAGGTTTTTTTTTAATAGTTGTACATGTTGAGAATATTCTATTTTTAGAATAAGTATTTTCAGAATCGTTTATAAATAGCCTATAAATAGAATATGCATAATTCATGAATCGTGACGTAGGGCGGTCTACGGGATCCCTTCTTCCGCTTACCAAAATAAAGAGGGTACGGTAACGTTAAATCGTTTACGGGCGAAAAATTATTTTCCGTTTTTAATTAAACTTGTCAGATTTGATTAATTATCGTCGAAAAATGTCCCTAATGGATAGTCATTCAAATTAAACCAGCTTTATTATGCTGTATGCATGTAATATATATGTAACCTGGTCTTTAAATGTACTTTAAGTACAGTGTCTGACGTATTTATAAACATTTTCTTGATTATTTATCCTATTTCAAATATTAATTTGAATGAATTTATAAGCCTTTTTCTGCTATAATATTGATTCAAACTTTATTTTTTAACGAAGGCTTCTGGTATGTAGTTTTTTTTACAAAAGGCCCTCGAATTATAGACACATTAAAAAATAAAGATGGAAAGTCAAACGCATGAGTCTGGCAAAAATAAAGTTAACGGACAATGTCATGACAATAAACGGAAAACGATAAAAGACAGAGTTATATCTATATATTTTTTTCCCTGCCTCAAATTTACTCAAATGCAATTTATATAGGTAACATAAAAAGATAAATGATAATGCATTCATTTACAATATTTAAAAATAGTTACATCTTAAATTTAATTTAACATATTTAGATCACGTTTTCAAGCTGTTCACGGCCGACATCCGTTATTATTAAATAAGGGTGTAAAAATGAATGACAAATTCTTCACCACGTACGGCAGTCTGTAATTGCATATAAAACGTATTGCAATCACTTGTAAACCATTAAATATAAAGGTTCAGGTGCTTATATTCAATAATCAAATATTATTTCGGCAATCTGTTGATTTTTTTTAGTCAATTCGCGGCGATTTGTGCAGCAGTATGACTTTGAGCTACTTTTTTTTATTTATATAATTATAAAACAGTGTTTAATAATTAAATAGGAAGAAGTTAGAATTCAAATTGAATATTTGTTTTATTTAAATAACATGATTAAGGGGACGTGGTAGACTTTCAGTTAAAAAAATCGTCTTCTTTCACAGTTTTATTTTATTCTTGAAAGGGGAGCAACCCCTGATAAATAATGGGAAAGTTTCATTCGTTTTGTGTCCAAATTATTAAAATCTGAACACGACTGGACACGGTCTGACAACATCTTGACGTCAGTTTGTATCCATGGTCTGTTTTGGTCTGACACGGTCTTAACGGATCTAAACAGCTCGCTAGAAGATACAGTCTTAAATATCTTGACATGCCTTAACGGGACTAATTTACCTAATGAGACTATCGATCCGAATGGAGACTTAACGAACTGACAAATCTTGACGTTTTCCTCTAGCGGTAAATCCAGTCAATTAAGATACGATCAGACCAAAATGACCGTTTCAGACTGAAATCGTGCTACTAGTGGATCCGGAGCACCTGATTTCACTCCCAGTTTTTAGTTGAGTTCGTGTTGTTTCTTATTTATTATTTATAACTGTTGATGTAAATGTCCTTTGGTTTTGTTAGTCTTTGTTTACTCTTGGTTTTGATTGTTATTGTCTTATATTCGTTTTAGTCAAAGTGTAAATAAGTATTAAGAATTTAAAACACGAAAAAAAAATATACAAATCATTTCATATAATAGTTATCAAAGGTACCAGGAGTATAATTTTGTACGCCAGACGCGCGTTTCGTCTACATAAGACTCATCAGTGACGCTCATATCAAAATATTTATAAAGCCAAACAAGTACAAAGTTGAAGAGCATTGAGGATCCATGTTGAACTTCCATTTGTTGCAATGAAATCATATCAACATATGTAGTTGAAATTAGTCTAAAATTAATCAGTTGAAGTTATATGCGAAAAAAATTCGTATGATTGAATATGATATGATAATTTTATCTATAAAATTTGTTAAAAACGAATTTTTCTTTTGTAAGATATATTAATTTTAATTCACTGTACTGAATATTTCTGAGGGAGTTGTATTTACTCTGAAGTGAAACCTTTGCAGAGAAAAATGTATTTACGTTAATGTTGATGTGATTATCCGTTTTATTTTAAGAGCAGTCTTTTTTAATATTTTTATTGTCGGCTGTTCTGTTTATACGTGTTAAAAATTGCTTATTTTTATTTGATTCAAACTCTATAAAATATAAGTCATAATTATTTGTTTTACTAAAATCAAGGTAGACGGATTCACCCCCTAGAGGTAACTTATGCATTATCCCTAAAATTTAAACGTAAAAATTGAAGTCATATACTTTAATCTACGATTACAAAACATCGTTTATTGTTCTGCTAATCTCATAGGAATCATCCTTTATAACTAGTGGTTAGTCAATATGGCTTTGAATTAAGTAATGTCGGTATGGTAATATTAGTTACATTGTGTGCTAGTGACCTAATACGGTATATATGGGGTCAGTAAATTCCATATGGGGTGAGAGCGAATTTATCATACCGACTATCTTAACGTGTGAAATTTAGACTAGTGACCTATCAAAATGAGCACGTCTCCAATGCAGTTAGCATTAACATGATTAAGAAACTACTTCCTTTGATCCTACAAAAACAGATGCCAACAATGACAACCTGTTAGATTTAAATGTGTTTTATGAATTTATTTCACTTTATCATCACTTTCTTTGTCTGTTGAAACCTTCAAGATTTGTTTCTCAGTACTGTTTTGTTTTTCTAAAGGGACGTAACACCACTACTAACCGTGTATGAAATAATCCCCGCCTCCTTATTACCTTATATGGAATATAAAGGGACATAACTCCACTACTAACCGTGTATTAAATAAGCCCCGCCTCCCAACTAACCTAATATCAGATATACACGGTTTCCACGAGGACGCTTTTAACCAATCATATTCCTAGAAATGTATAGGAGGTAAGATAAATCGTGTGATTTCTCTGTTGTAATACTACTCTCTGTATACCTATGCATCTTTTTCTCTTTCACAGTTCGTGAAAAAACAGGATAGACAGTTTCCTAAACAGTAAATTCAGTATAAGTCATAATTATTTGTTTTACTAAAATCAAGGTAGACGGATTGGCCACCTACTAAGAGGTTATTTATGCATTATCCCTAAAATTTAAACGTAAAAATATGTTAATTGAAGTCATATACTTTAATCTACGATTACAAAACATCGTTTATTGTTCTGCTAATCTCAAAGGAATCATCCTTTATAACTAGTGGTTAGTCAATATGGCTTTGAATTAAGTAATGTCGGTATGGTAAATCGTGTGATTTCTCTGTTGTAATACTACTCTCTGTATACCTATGAATCTTTTGCTCTTTCACAGTTCGTGAAAAAACAGGATAGACAGTTTCATAAACAGTAAATTCAGTATAAAGAAGGTAACGTTTTTAATCGTAGCCCCCCCCCCCCTAAATAAAGTATCACTTACTATGGACATTGAACTTAAAGCTATGTTAAAAAATACGTAATACTATTCGTAAATTATTGAATGCAATACTTCTCAGTACATTGGACTAGTAACGGAAAATCTATACATAATCTGATGCACACATATTTTTGAAAGTTGTCCTGACCAATATTACGTTTTGAAACATGTGTGTGACAGACACACATAAATATTCGAAATTTTATGATTACAAGTCTCTACTCCGTATCAGGAACTTTCTATACTAACGGGATCGATCACTTATAACAATGGCTATAGAAATTTGCAGACAGAAGTGCCGTCGCTAATGTCAATAAATTTCATATTTACGAAGTGTTCTTCATAACTATATGTTGAAGTTTTCAAGTAACATGTTTATGTAATTTTAATACATTTTGTCATTGCAAAATGCTTTTTTTCAAAAGATTCCTCGGATCGTGGAATGGTTTTTTTAAATATAGATCTTTGAACTTTGGGGTATTGTGTTAGTAAATTTCGAGTGGCAATCATCTTGTTACATATGTAACCACTTTTGCACGACGGGAGTGTACTTCAAAACAGTATGTCTTAGTTTAATATTTTAATATTCTCTTAAAAACTTCTTTTTACCATGGTGAATGGTTCTAATGGACGACATCAAAATATAGTTTTTTCACTGACCTCCACCCCCTTTTGCCTCTTAATTTGGGATAAATTGATTGATTAATAATGATATATATGAAATCGATGTCAATTAAACAAAACTTGCAGCAATTTTGACCCCCTATCCATAATATTTGAATTAAGTTTTTTTTCAATCCTTCATTGATTTTTTTTATGTCGTTCCAAAATAGAGAAAGTCCCTATGCAAATCGAAAATTTATACATTTTCACGTATCAAATTATAAAATGATTTTCTCAAGGATGTTTATTTTTTAATGTTATTACATTAAATTTTGTATCAGATTGTCCGGTGTTGCCGCGATGTCTCAGATGCAGGGGTTCGAATACCGCTGATAAATTAAAAATTTACTTCACATATTTGCAGATCTAACATTGTTGTACTATATTTGAAGGGCCTGGTGGGGAGGGGTCTCATCACGATTCACGAGTTGATTTTTTTGTCAATTACGATTCAGAGAAAATAATTTTCCATAATCACGGATCACGAAAATGTAAAAAAAAAATCTGTAGAAAAACGGATCACGATAGCGAAAATATACCGATCACGAAGAACGAAAATAACCCATCAGGCCCCTCATATTTGAGGTATATATATTTTAAAGATAATTATTTATCTAGATGTCGAAAGATTCCCGCATCAACGCATCTTGATACAAATTAAGGAGGATGATTTTGTTTGGCAAAATCGGCGTGTTTTATTTTTGTTTGCATTTAAAAAAAGCCGGCCGAAAAAAAAACACCACAGCAATATTTTTCTATAATTCTTATGCATTGTAGGGGATATTTCGTCGTTAGTTTGCTGTACCATTGTCAATGTTGAATTTCAATAATTCTTCCGCCAGTATTTATGAAGATAATTATTATTATCGCATTACATACATGCATTCTAGTATTGTAACATAATAATAGCTATACATATTTGCAGATTGTAAATCATATCGTCTTCCCAATAAAATATGCATTCAAACACCTTAAAAAGTTTTCCAGTTTCCGGTGTCATTTTCATTTACATAGTCAATAACACGTACATTTAAATTTATTGTTAACAAAATAATTGACAACTCAGACTGTCTTTTGAAAATTGGGATACATGTATGTTGTATAATGGCATAATTTTTGCCTCGCAACACGAAATCGACGGTTAACCAAAGTTGTTATAAGGGTACTTTGACGTGGAAAAAGCCTGACCTTCACCTTGCATGAGACATTTAACCGTCAATTCCGTCAGGACTTCGCCTCATACTTAGTCAAAAGCAAGCTCATTTAGCACGGTAGTTTTTAATGCCGGGCCCATACAGGAGATGTGCAGTGATGTCAAAACTCAATTTGTACATGAAAACACTTAACATATTCGCCATCGAATTCGGTGCATATGATTCGGAAAAGTGCATGGAGTTTTAACTGATATTATCTTTAATGGAAACATGATATCAAAGTGCAAAATCCAACTATATGTAAACACTATTATAATATAGACTTTATTGGTTTACAATACACCAACATCGTAGAAAGACAAGATACCCGAAATAGCAGATCATTCAAAATTATAGACTGCAAAACAGACAAAGTCATTAGAACTCCTTTTTTCCCTAAAACGATAGTGCTTTGGAACCATCTCGAAGAAAATATCGCATGCTAAAAAAAGCTGAGGGATTCACGACTGTACACCAACATATGCATACAGTTACATATAAGGAGATATGATTGCCAGTGAGACAGCTCTCATCGAGAGACAAAATGGTCATGCCTTCAACAATGAGATCAACACATGTCGTAAAGCAAGATTTAAAAGACCCAATACATGCAATATGTTAATGCCCGCGTCACACTGTCTCGATTTTTACGCCGATGACAACACGAGTATGGAAATTTTCAAAATCGGGACTGATCGTATCCAGATCGGGCCATTCGTAGTGCCATCTTTAACCATCGTAGAACCATCGGCCACTTTTTCTAGCTTTCGGAGACAACTTCGGGAAGGGTTCTAAATGTTTGAACATGTAAAAAAAATCCCCGAAGGTGCGTCCGATGTTTAGGGTTCGTATTGAGTTCGTATCACCATCCTCATCATCGTAATGTCACCGGAAATGCATCTTTGAATATCGTATTGCATTCGTATTTCTAACGTTTCCATCGGGCAGTTTTGACATTACCATGTCTACACGAATGAATCACGAAGCTACCAGAAGGTCGTACGATGGCAACACGACTTCGTGAAGACCTCGTAATCCCGTCGTGCTGCCATCGAATAAAAGTACGAAGGCGACAAGATGGAACTACGACGGGAATAAATCCAGCTAAATGTAAGTTAATTTTCGCGCTAAAATGCATTTAAAGTGCAATGCGCGATATGCACTGGTCAGTCTAATACGACAGTTAAGAAAGACGTTCACAAAACATAGAGCTCATATCATATGATTCTATGAGAACAAGAAAGGCGACAGCGTTGTTTATATTAATTCAAATGGAACAAGAAGAGCAGCTATTACAGGCGCAGGATTTACTTTACAAGTAAAATATTATTTTTTGTCAATTTTTCATATCAATTAACATAATGAAAATCAAAAACGCGCCTCGTACACCAACACTGCAGGTACACGTATATAGGGAAACCAATTTTGCATCGTAAGCTGTACACGACGTCTTTTAGACATCGTATGGCAATCGCGCGCGCCATCATCGTAATCCATCGTGTAGCCTTCGTAATCCATCGTTTAGCCTTCGTAATCCATCGTGTAGCCTTCGTGATCCATCGTGTAGGCTTCGGCTGAGATATGAAGCTAATTAGATACCCGTCTTCGGTTAACCTTCGTATGTCCATCTTTTGCTATCGTATATAATGTCGGCACCATCGTATAGACTTCGTTATTCATCGTACTTGCTTCGGTCACTTTTTGGTATTTCAACGAGATCGGGACCAACTTCGTACGAACTTACAATTTTCGCATTCGGGTGTCCATCGTATATAAAAATCGGGACAGTGTGACGCGGGCATTAACAATTCAAACAAAAATTTTCCCCAATGACTTGATTTATGTAAAAAACATTCCACGAAAATTATATACTCTATACACTAACAAACGACAAACACTGAATTGCAGCCTCCTGATTTAGGACAGGCACATACATAATATGGCGTGGTTAACCATGTCTGAGGGTGACCAATCATCTTATATCTTTACCTTCTTACACACTTTTTCCTACATCCAAAAGCAATTGAATTCAATATTTTATTTAAGTCTCATCTCTCAATAATATATAATACAACATGTATATTAAATGTAAAAATATATAAATATAAAAAGAGAGCCATTATGTACCGAATTATAAGAGACTTTAACATTAAAAACATTATATATGAAGAATGTCACCTCATTATGAAATTAGCAATTGTGTACATTTTTTGTACAATGATCTTATCGATCAACTAAAAATAAGCATGTATGTATAATGTAAGAGTCACATTGCATCTTCTTAAATTTGAAATACATCAGTAATTTAGAGCAGTTAATTTTTTTTTAAGATTGTAAATCAACTCTTACATTGAAAACAATTTTACCAGACAGTACAAATGTATCTTTAGACTTGTTTTTATTTATTTTAAATGTAACTATGTTGTACTTTTTCAAATTATATTTGCACCTGTCTTTTGTCTGCAGTCATATATTAAATAAATCATGAAATATCTCTCGTGCTCTTTTTTTCGGGGGGGGGGGGGGGGGGCTGTTTTTCCGGTGGGGGACACAAATGAAAAGAGAGGAATGATTATAATCAAATTACCAAATTTAATATTCTTCACATTTGTGCATGTTGATTTGGTAGGTTGGCACTGATACAAATAATAGTTCAATAACATACAAGACGGTCAGGCTAATTTAATAGGTCTTGTTGTTTCACAAGAGAAATAAAACAGAAAAAGAAAAGAACGGACGACAACGTACTCCAACCAATGACAGCACCAGCTCACAAGGACAATCTGGTTATGTAAGCTGACAAATGTAGCGATCTTTCAGGTTTTGCTATATGCACAAAGATGGCGCCTTTTCCATTGATAGTTTGATGGTTCGTACGTTACTATGTTGATTGGGTCTATCTCTTTGACCTTAATATAACCAGATACAACAAATTCAAGTTGAAATCTGTCGATACCATCGCACAAGAGCCAACTATTATCATTGCAATTGGAAATATTTAGTTCCTAAATAGTAAAAAAGTAATAAAATAAAGTTTTAAAATCAAGGTTGATCGTGTTAATGGTTTCATGATTTGAAAGAAAATGTTGTAATTTTTGTTTGAATTTTGATTCGAGTTTACTCTACAGTGGTAGATCAGCCTTCCCCCTCCTTTTTTGATCACCAAAAAGATATTTCTTGTTTTTCACGATTCATTTAAATTTTTTAGCTTAAAATAGTCCATGTTTCAGTACGACACGCTACGCTTTGTGGCTTTTCTTCACCTTTAAGAAATTCGCCCCCCTTTCAAAATATCTTTGATCCGCACCTGCCTTATGGTTGTTTCCAGTTAAAGTACGTAGTAGGTATTGTTGCTGATGGAATGATGGACGCCAACACTCCCTTTTGCAGTAATCAAATTCGATACTGTTGTAGCTAAGATTACGAATTTTAAATTTCAAATCTTTTAGACACAAAATTTAGAATTCAGATCCAAATTCCTGAACGGCGAACTGCCCTTGTATGATTTTAACTCTTTTATTAATCTCGTTTGGATAATGGCCCCCAGGGTAAGATTTCAAGGGATGATAGGACATGTCTTAGTATTGCTAAATATTTGAATTCTGCTGGAGTTTGATTCATGGTCTCACAATACTACATGTTAGTTAAAAAGCATTAAACATTGCTAAATCTTGGAGCAAAATGGTTGCACGCTGTATTGCACAGGAGGTTAGGCTAAACAAGAAGTCTATTTTTATCACGTGAAAATTAACCCACGACAGGTCGAGAAATATTTTTCAAACGATAGGACAGCACTTAGTTTTATTCTACGTAAACTTCATAATTTTTTAAGAGATGTCTGTAATAAAAATCACCTACAATAGAGAATGGAAATGGGGAATATGTCAAAGAGACAACAACCCGACCAAAGGGAAAAAAACGAAGGTCACTATTTGGTCAAAATACAGCGAGAAAATTCCGCACCTAAAGGCGTGCCTCAGCTGGCCACTAAACTGTGGTGTCTAAATTATAATCCATAGAATTTTTAATATTTTGCCAAAATGTAGTTAATATCATGCTTTTTTTTTTTAATAATAAAAAGAATAGGTCACCAGGCTTATTTTCACGCTACGGTGTTCAAAATTGACAAATTTTGTATAGATTATGCATGGAAACCCAATTTTCTGCAAAAAAGCGTAATCTGTACCATAGAATTTTGAGATAACATATGAGAAGATGGCTCTACAGTATGCTTTCAGTTAAGAAAAAGAAACAATGGGGTCACCGGACCCGTTTTCTTGCTACATTATAAAATAGGTAAATTCCTAACACATTCTAATTTATATTGTAAAAGTACATTAATTTGAATTATCTGCCCTTGTATTTGAGTTGCCTCCCCTTATGTGGCAAAGTTCGAAAAAAATTGATCAAACAAAAGTTTCCCGTTTTTTGTAAAATACAACCAAAAATATGATAAAACATGTCATTTTCTATATCGAAGTGGAAGTGATTACACATGAATTACCTACTACTCTAAAAATTTGCACATTCTATTAAAGATCTAGACGTTGTTTTCTGGTATTTCCAAATCTAAGATGGAGACAAACACCCTATCTACCTTTTAAAACACAAAAAACATATAAATGAACAAAACTTTAAAAAAATACATACAAGGCTGAAAAAGGCCAGAGGGTCCTGGCTTGGGACAGGTGCTAACATGCGGCGGGGTTAAACATGTTTATGTCCCCCTATAGCTCTTTTGTTTTCTGTTCTGCGTGTCAGGTCTTTCGTTCCTGCTCAGGTTTCAATTTGGGTTAACGGCAATGAAATTGTCGTCACACTATGATATATGATATTTTGTTGTATATTTTATGTATTTTGATTTCTCTCTCGGTTAACATACTGATGGCTTTTTTTTTTTACTGAAGAACAAACTCAAAATTTGACATAATGAATACTGGAAGGTTAAAACATTTGCATGTTTCAAAAATGTGATTTGAGACCTTTTTTAATTGTTTTATAAACTAGTGCTGTACAATCTATCAAATTTTAAAGTTGCGATTCACTTTTATGAGATACAACTTTATAAAATTATTTCTGGTTAAACTTTAGAACGGTGTTTTCATTTGCGAAAAAATGACAATTCTTGTATTATTACTATAATTCATCGACTTTCAACAATGAGCAAGGCCCATACCGCATTGTCAGTAATAAAAGTCCAAAAAATCACAAATGGATTCTAATAAGTATACATATAAAATAAAGGACGTGTCTGAGTACTTGTACATTCCAACAACAAAACGACACTTTTAAAGAACGGATCTTCGAGTTCTCGCAGTTACATACTGCTAGTTCAAAGCCAATAACAACTAATAAAAAATCCAAGCATCTAAGACTAAATAGTGTATCTGAGTTTTTTTTAAGTTCACCTTATCCGTCCGTTCGTCCGCTCATTTATTGCATATATCTGTCCCACTTTTCGCAGAAACTACTTGTAAATGAGAGGATGACTTTACATGCAGTCGTCAGCTTGACCTCAACGAGTTGTAGATGTTAACACTTTTTTTTTTATCTGTTATATAGACCCAAACTTGAAATTTTTTCGTTAATTTGAATTTTTCAAAATGTTACAATGCTTTTTTTATAATTTGTAATATGAGTGTTGGTATCAGTATGACGACAACGCATGCACTCTTATTTTCTTATTGCAGACAGTTGGGAAAGGGGAATATGTTAAGATGTATTGCTGTTCTTTAGACATTTCGTTTTTCCTTTTCTTCACACAAGGTTTGGGCTTTTCTCATTATTGAAGGCCGTACGGTGATCTATAGTTGTCATTTTTAGTCTCTTGTGGAGAGTTGTCTCATTGGCAATCATACCCAACATCTTCTTTTAAAACTCCGCAACGAAGTTGTCAGTGCCATATATTTTACCCTTGTCTGAAATTCCGAAATTCCGTAATTCCGTCAAACCATTTCTTTTCTAAACGCCTTCAGATATTGGGCTGATTTTTGGTATGTGAGTTAACCATGATGAGTTACAGATCAAGTTAAAGTTTCGTTCCGCTCCGTTAATTTTTGCCAAAATAATGGGCTTTGGACTTTGATAAATTGTTGAAAATCTAAGTTATACAGACTTATTTTCTAAACGCTTTCAGATATTTGGATGATTTTTGGCATGTGAGTTAACCAAGATGAGTTACAGATCAAGTTTAAGATTTGTTCTACTCAGCTAATTTTTGCCGAAATAACAAGCTATGGACTTTGATAAATTGTTGAAGATCACAATTATACAGACTTTTTTTCTAAATGCTTTCAGATATTGGGCTGATTTTTGGTATGTGAGTTACTCATGATAAGTTACAGATCAAGTTTAAGTTTTGTTCCGCTCCGTTAAATTTTGCCAAAATTAAGGGTTTACAACTTTGAAAATTGTTGAAAATCCTAGTTATACAGACTTTTTTTCTATACGTCTCCACATTTTCAGCTGATTTTTTATATGTGAGACTACCATGATTATGTTTGTGTCCACATGTGTTATTAGAATTGCAAATTTTTCAACTTTTTGAGACGGGGCCATTCGTGTCGCTTTGACACAGCTAGTTTATATATAATATACTGGACCAAATATATGCGTAGCGACCATGCATATAAAATTTAGCGAGTATGGATATCAAATTCTAATTAGAAAGTTTCTTGTATTGAAAGTTTTGAACTTCAATGTAAACACATTTGTCGTTTGGGTTCGGATACAAATGAAAGAATAATTTTAACAAAATGTACATTTGTAGCTACTGCATATACTGCAGTTATCATGTCATAAAAAGTAAAATCACAAAAATACTGAACTCCGAGAAAAATTCAACCGGAAAGTCCTTAATCACATGGCAAAATCAAATGACAAAACACATCAAACGAATGGACAGCAACTGTCACATTCGTGACTTGGTACGAGCATTTTCAAATGTAAAAAATGGTGGATTGAACCTGGTTTTATAGCGCTAAACCTATCACTGGCGTTGTCAGTATGTTTTCGATTTATGAGTTTGACTGTCCCTCTAGTGTCTTTCGTCCCTCTTTTACAACAGTCTCATCAAATTCCGTTATATTTACAACGATAAATATGGGTACAGCAGTCTTCACTGTGCTACAATCTTAAAACAAGCAATTTTACAAAAAAAAGTACACAAGCATCTATCAAATTAAAAACACATGCATTGTATTTGACGTCAGAAAATTTATGCGTAACATAGGAAGAAATGTTTGTCGTTCAATGTTTACACTAAACAATTTTATAATTTCACATGGGGAAAAAAACAATCGCATTTACGCCGGTCTGGATCCGTGGTGGTCTTAATTTCTGTATTATTAAACTTTTCAAGGCAATAAGCATTGACAATTATCATCGCCAACACCCTGATAAAAAACATTAGTGTACTATCGAATTTTGGGTAAAATACATTTTGTGCTTTGAAGTAAATAAAACATAATATACAAAGAACATTTTTAAATGATATTCTCGAGCCACTCATTAATATAATTATTTTTTTGGGAAACGAAAATAATCATTGATGTAAGATCTAAGCAAAACTTTACAGGTAAATGATTAAATCTGTTGAGAGTCTTTTGTTTTTTAATGCATAACCACATAAGAACATGATCATTAAATCGCCATCTTTTATACTTTCCGAATCATCATTGTAGATTTCTTCAACGATTTATATTTCCATATACGGTACATTATTCCTGCCTTGTTACTTGGTCCAGAAGTGTATTTCCCATTCAACATAGCTCCGGCTCCACTCCAGCAATAATAAAACCACCACGCACCTTTAAACAGTGAGTGATCAGCACAATTAATGGAATTTGTATCATGATCTCTGTCATATGTTGAAAAGTAATAACCGTTGTATTCTGTCATACCATCACCTGAAAATTTAAACAAATATTATACTCTTGTCTTATAATTTAACTAAATTCATGTTGTTTGTAAGCATGGTAAGAAATCTAGTTTCTAGTAAAAGATGCATTTTCTCTGTGATTTTCCAATACAATAAAAAATAACTTAATTTCTCGCTCACACGTTTATTTACTTCGAATCGATTGCAAATTGCGTTCACACACTTTTCCTTTTTTTTATTATCCGAATCGAATTCGCATTAGAAATGCGTTTTCGTTTATTATAAACCAATATGTTGAAAAGTATTAACCGTTGTATTCTGTCATACCATCATCTGTAATTATAAAAAAAAAAGGATACTCTCTTCTTGCGATTTCAAAGAAACTATAACCATGCTGGTTGTAAGAAATGTAGTTTTGAGTAAACGGTGCATTCTTTTTAATTTAGTTCATTTATATGATTTGGAGTTTAGTAGACGTTCATTTTCACTGAACTAGTACACATTTTTATTTAGGGGCCAGCTGAAGCCCGCGACTTCATGTTTGGAATTTTCTCGCTTTGTTGAAGACACATTGGAGGCCTTCGGCTGTTTTCTGCTTTGGTCGAGTTATTGGCACATTGAAACTTTCCCCATTTCCATTCTCAATTTTATTATCTTTGTCGTTGCCAGCAACAGAATGAAAGAATATCTAAGTATCTAAATGATTTATTTTTCATTGCAGATCTATTAGAAAATTAAAATATTGAATAGATATGTCAGTCATTTTACTAAATCCTTTGGTATAAAGCAATATAACAAAGCTTGTTGCACAAAAATTAAAAATTCATATATCTGGAATTTATTATAAATATAGTAGAAACCACGTTCAAAGTTATAATATTGATACAAACATTCAATAAAATCTTCAGAGGCTAGAATTTTTTTTGAACGACTCGGTAATAAAGTATCGAACATTATCATATATTGTAGAAACAATCTTAATGTTGGGGTACACCTTTTACATCCCCTAAATTCCGTATATTGGAACGGAAACCTTAACAAATAAAAAGAGCATTTTACTCTCCTACTGCTGCCAAAATACATGTACTACATTAGACACGAAAACACTTAAAGGAGATCTTAATACATAAATTACCGGCATTTTCAAAATTTAGACAGTTTGTTTAATTACTATTCAACTATCTTAGATATAGAAAATGTGGTTCATGCATTTTACAAAACGCCTGAAATTATAACATAGAATGGATGTTTGCAATGAAAAGTGTATGAAAGTATTAAACAACAGAGCACTTTACTGAATTCAAAAGCATGCTTAATTATTACAAACTTATTCTACTGACTTGATTTCAATTCCAATAAAGGCTGAAATCTAGATACTGTTTTAATTTTGTTATTTGTATATAAGTAATGTTTAGAGGGCTGGCTGTTCCGCATCTACCCTGACTATATTTGTTTACAAATACATAGTTGGGTGCTACATCGAGTCCTTACTATGAGCACTACAAAAAATTTGTTGAAACCGTCGCCAACAAATTAAGCTGGTAGCTATACTGTGAAATGCTAAGTGCAGACACAAACATTTCCCCTTTGGTATTTGAAAGAATTCACATAATTTTACCTCACCGTTAGTTTTTCTTGCATGGTACAGCGTTAATGGTCATGTACCTCAATTATTTTTCCGGACAAAAACTAAAATTGAACTGGCATTTAACAAAAAGAAAAGTTTTTTTTTTGTAATTTAATAAAATTCATTTCAAGATAAGGCATTGTTTACATGACATGAAAATAAAGATATTTATCACAATACATGATTTGGGAAAATTCCTGTTACAAATAAGTTTTATGTATCGATATTGATAAATCACATATTCAGGGGAAAAGGGGAATGTGCATAGTATGGCAGGTTAATATAACTTGATCATGTGCTGTTCGTTGTTGTGCTGTCTATTATTGTGTGTAACATTTTGGAAGTAAAAGCTTTGGGTTAATATTGTTTGTTGTACTGACAAATATATTTTGTGCGAAAGCCGAGAAGTCTTATTCATATTAACAAACATTTGGGGAAAAACTTTTCACAAATGCATAGATTCCCATCACCATACATACTTAAACCTCAAGACTTGACACCATTTTTATAGAGTCGTAATGACTATTTGCCTTTTTACTACAAATATATATAAATATATATAATTAACTAACGGTGTTTCGGGATTTTATAAGCTAAGCTCTATCTTAGCAAGGGTCCAATCTCAAAACTTTCCCTATTTAAAATTCTTGTTTTTGATGGTGCTCTTTTAAATTTTTACTGCGTTAATACGCAATGATAGGCATCTGTTTGAACATTGTTTTACAATATTTATCTCTTTGAAAAATCTGTCAAATCTGCCAATGTTTCTTAATGGCTCGGTTAAGATTTTTAACTGTAGGGTTATATTTAGTTACCAGTGTAAGTGGACTTTCCCTTTTTCCTAAATTATCTGACAGGGTACTGCATCGTTTACTCTTGTATTTCACATCTTTCATGTGGTTTGCAGGTTCTAACTTATCATAGCCTCTATCTATAAGTTTACTCTTCCAAATCATAAGATGTTTATAAGATCAGTTTTGTTGCTATTGTTTCTTATGTGTCGAATTGTTTCACCTGTTCTAAAACTTTTAAAAGATGCCTAGGATGTGTACTTGTAGTTGGGAGATCCTGATCAGTTGCATTTGGTTTGACATTCGATTTAATGCGCTCCCTTTTGTACACCTCAGTATCCAAGTACATCACTTTTGTATTAGAGAAATTATACGCAAACTTATGTAAAGTGTCAATATTGTTTGCAATTACAAAGAACTCATCCATTTGTAATACTAAGTATGTCGCTCTCTGTAATCATGAAGCCATCGTCACGATATTGTCAAATCATATTATGCCATTTAATTGAAGCATGTATAATATTTGTGTAATTATTGTTGACAGATGCAGATTGGTGGTAGTGGGTGATATTATTCCACCTGAGGTGCCCCTGTAACTTGTTTATATAAGGTCCCATTTAACAAGTTTAGTTGGAACTTATTGTTTTCAAATATAATTTTTCAGAAGATATTAGATCTAATTTGTTTGGTACTTTAAACTGATATTTTGTTCGATCTATTTGAGAAATGCTTGGTTGTATCTCGTTAATTGTCTATGATCTTGTTTGTATACATTAATGTTACATCATAGACAATATTTAGCCTTGATTTTTCAGTATTTGTATTGTCATGTGATAAAGTAATCCTGATTATAAGGTGCATAGTTTTATCTGCTTCCATTTTTTAAGCCCGTCTTGGTTTTTTACTTCAACCTTATCCCTTATAGAGTACAGTATTGATATTATATTGATATTATATTCTACATTTTTTTATTTTGAGAATGAGTGAATCTGAAAAATGCAAGTTTAATGGCACTTATTGTTTTTGGGAAAGGTAGTCTTTCTGGTAAGAAGTCCAGTCGCTGCCATTCTGGGAAAATGGAGTGTCAAATGCTCACGATAAATCTGTAACAATATAGTGTGTTACATGTCCTCCTTTACGTGGTGGAGCTCCTATTAGACCTTTTTAACAATTGTCTACACATACAGTTGAGCACGACTACGACAGGTAATTTGTGAGGGGTCGTCTCAAAATAAAAACTGAAAAAAACACTATTGACCACTATTCGGTTAATTACTTGAAATTTATTTGATTAGCAATGATACATCTTTCTACCAAATGGTCCAAATGACATGGATTTTTTTAAAATTTAGAATAAAGAAGAGGATTAACTTTACGGAGAAAAAAGGAAGAGAAAAAAAGCGATCTCAACTAAAAGGGAATCAAATATGAAGACGAAGCATATTGTCAAAATAGTTTTATAAATTTACCATAAACCCACTTATTCATGGTATGGTATCAATATTTCTGACCTGACACTACGTACTTTTTATTGCTTAATTCATTAGAATTTAATATGCAATGTTTCGGGTTCTTTCGGGAATAATCACAGGTAAACGCTCATCAGAGGTCGACCTTTATATATTTATTTCGTACATAAAACAGAGAAATATGCTATAAAAATAATTTTAAATTCCACTTAAGAATGAGAATTGATGGATTTAATAAATTTAATGAAGAAAGTGAACAAAGTGAACAACTATTTGAAATAGTACACTGTTTTCATTCCTTCGGAAGGTACGAGAATTCTTAGAAACAATAGCAACATGTACTAATGAGAAAATCGTATATATACGGTCTAAAGTATACATTGAATAAAGATAAAAAAAAATATATCTTGCACATTTCACCCTAACGAAACAGTTAGACTAATTAATAAAATTAACGGTACCAATTTTCTTGCACCAGATGCGCATTTCGACAATACATGTCTCTTCAGTGATGCTCGTGGCCAAAATATTTGAAATCCAAAGCTTATATAAAAGATGAAGAGCTATAATCCAAAAGGTCCAAAAAGTATAGCCAAATCCGTGAAAGGAATTAAGTTAGCATAGATGCATATAGCAACTTTCAAAGAAACCAAAGATTAGAAAACAAATGACTGAAATATTTTTGAATATCTTAACACGGTATTAAGAAAAAAATTTGGTATATAATCCGGAAAGATCCGATTGCCAAAAGATAGATAAAAAAAAACCTATCTAAATCCAAACCAGATAGTGGTTTAAAAACAATAAGAATATTGGCAACATGATAATTAATCATTAAGCCAAAGACATTGATTAACAATACCCCACCACGGGAGGCTTTATTATACAATCTGTGAAACAGATGTAAAAAGACGTGATGCCGTTTACTTTCAAGCGATCACATACAAGGAAAACCGAATGGTTCCTGTTATATTCATGTAATAGAACCCGACATGGTATCTACACAAACCTCTTCAATTGTTAAACATGGAGACATTTGTATATTATCAAATAGGTGTTAAAACATACACGACAGTCTGCTGTTGAATTCCACAGTATAGCACTAATAACTACTATCTCTATTAGATCTCGTGTAGATTTATGATAAATTAGATCACGTGAATAAAGACAATAAGTCTTTTCATTATATATGAATAATTAACCAAAGGTGCTGATCTACTTGGTCAGTTTCTTTAGTCTGTAAAAAGACTAGCTGCAACGTAGACCTATATGCACGTGTAGTAAATTTGAAAAAAACCTGTTATGAAACAGACACACATCTATCTATGAATTAGATACGAAATAAATATATAAAGGTCGACCTCTGATGAGGGTTTACCTGGGATTATTCCCGAAAGAACCCGAAACATTGCATATTAAATTCTAATGAATTAAGCAATAATAAGTACGTAGTGTCAGGTCAGAAATATTGATACCATACCATGTAAAAGTGGGTTTATGGTCAATTTGTAAAACATATCATTAACAAAAATTTCTACTGTGTGGAGGCCGTACAAATTACCAACATTTTCAGGACTTGGTTCAGGCGCACAAAACATGCGACGGGATTTTACTAGTATAGAAAAGATTATAAAACCGACAAAGCTTTTTAAAGGAAAAGAGAAATAGCGAAAAAATGTCTGACCCGTTGACAACAAAATAAAATATAGCAATGACAGTATAATATATAAAACCAACGAAACTTGATCAACATGGATGCTATGCGGTATCCGCTTCTTGTAAGAAACTCTGAGATTATTTTCGAAAACTGGGGAATTGCTCTACGATGAAGGAAACACGGGCAATTATATGGGCAAATCAGTTCGTGAGGACGCCCATAACATTAAATGAGGGATAACCTAAGTTATTGGAATCCCAACCCCTTCTTATCACTGTCCAAAACGAATTTGCAGTGACAAAGCTCTATAGTTACTAGTGTGTTTAATTATAAATTCAATAGGCAGGTATGCGTATGTCCTGCTTAAATATTGATACATTTGAACGAAAAGTCAATTACATCCCCCCTATTCACGAAGGAAACACATCAACTTTAACTAGGTATCTTGAAGCGGCGTAGTCGTTCGTTGATAAAAATTGCGATGTGATATTTTCCTTCGACTTTTGAAATCAATATGTTTTCATCCCTCCAGAAATTGAATATGTACAACGGGAAAGAACAAGCTCGTTTGTAAAACACAAACTCGACCCTGTTTACAAGTGTGTAACAGACGCACAGACAGTCCAGTAATTATGCTTCATAAATTCTCATAAATTTTTATAATTTTACAGATACACATTTATCGTTGTTGCAATTGTCATGCGGCATAATCATAAAATGAAGAGAAAGCTGATCATGAAGGGTGCGGAATGATTGCAGTAATTCTTAAATCAATTCTACGTTTTATTTCGTGCAAATACATGTACATTGTAATACCAATATTATATAATAGAGAAATACATTGATTTATATATATCTTCTGTAGCTATATATAACTGCCAAATCGAATTTATATACGTATTTGTAATTTGAGACGACCCCTTCATTTTACCTGTAAACTGTAGGTGTCATTAGTCGGTGTTTAGAGTTGTTGAAAAGGTCTACTAATGGGAGAAAATCCTCCAACCGAAAGCAACATTTGACATACACTGGAATCGGTATCGGATTAGATTCAAAACTTGTGAATGTTTGGTTATATTGATAATTTGGGAAAACAAAAGTGCCTGGAATATCAAGATTTTCAAAAAACACCATTGTCCTATATAACGTCACTTGTCGTATCAAACGTCACATGGTGTGTTTTGTGTTCTTAGTCTATAGTTCTATGTTGTGTCATGTGTACTATTATTTTTTTCTGTTTGTCTTTTCTTTTTTAGCCGTGGCGTTGTTAGTTTGTTTTCGATCTATGAGTTTGATGTCCCTCTGGTATCTTTCGTCCCTCTTAGTAATATATAGTTGAATTCATTGATTCGTCTATTTTAAGTCATGTCGTCTAACAATTTGGACTTTATCATTCTAATTATGTAGATATTTGTAACTAATCATAAAGACTATCGAGAAACTTAATAAATTAGTTATCGTGTCGAAATTGCGATAATATACAATCAGGAAAACTATGTATATAAGTTTAACAAAGTCAAAATCAAAAGGAAGCTTTTTTTTATTTGTCGATATACAAAATTAATTTATCGTAGCCATATTCATTTTATATCAGTACTGTTTTACAATTTTGTTCTTCCATATAATATCAGAGCTCATGTATCAACACCGATATACTAGTATACACTAGTAGATTCTACCACTGCATCAAGTCCGATACGATATTTATTCAATCGAGACAGTCTAATTTTCGAATTTAAAACGAGGGGCTTGCAGAGAGTTTTAGATATTTAAAATGTAACTGTTGAGTGTGAATAAATATCGTATTTCACCAGATTTGGTGGTGGACTCTGTTTCTCAAATATTTTTTAGACGATCATGACGATATACAGACACCCATTATTTTTCTTTTGTAATGTTCTGCAAAAAACATGTGTTTTTTTATGAGACGTCATCAGCCGTGGTGGCCCTTTTCATGACGTCACAATGGGAATGTCAGAGGAAAGCGAGAAAATTAGACGTCATAACTGAATTTTGACCAATAGCAAACTGAGATGAATCGGACCACACGTTTATTAAATGAAGAAAGTCAACAGGTTATGAAAAGGATAAATCGAGTAAAAATTAAAGAAAAATATTATACATAAATGTTTTACCTGCATCGCCTGAATAGCCACTTATGTGAAGTCTGTACTTGTCCGACGCGCCGTCCATTTTAAAATTCTTGAAATTAGCATATCTTTTATCCCCGTTCCAGTCCTCTAGATTTATTCTTAACTCGTGTGTTCCAATTGATGTCAGTAATGCAATGTTCCTGTTACCTATTTAATAAAAAGATTCATTATGCAGATTAAAACTACATGAAGTATACCATATACCTAATGACTACGTGTCCGCATTTTGACGTCATAAAAGAAAACAAATATCTTGACAGACAAGTTTCGCATGTTCCGAAAAGCGATAAGTTCTATCAGAATTAAATATATTGCGGTCCTTAAACATAGTGTTCGTTTAATCAAATGAATTGCTTTACAAGAGGGACTCTCTATAAATACGTTAAACGTATTTGTATCAATCAATCTAAACAGTAATGTGTTCATCTGCTTATATTTAGCTGTAACTTTAAACAATACCTTGTAATCCTGCTGCAAGATATTTGTTATCTGTAATTTAATGTATTAAAAAACGTATAATTCTAATAAATACAAATACAAATAAGATTACCTAGCCAAAACTCCCCATTCAGATCACCAAATCCATGTTCGTAATCTTCCCAATTTCTGAAAAATTCTGTTGAGCCATCAAAACGTTTTTTAATAAACCTAAAATGTATTTTACATAAAATGTTTATAGATTATACTGCGTTTCTGGGTCGGCTTTTTGCACAGCCATAATTTAAAGCTAATATAGTATTCAATTGCCATAGAGGTGGGTGATCAGTACTGTTATAATTTATTCTTTTGTTTTGTAAATACAGCTGATTCACAAACCACGCCTCTTCTTGGGGGAGAGATATAATATTAATTTAAACTCCGAGAAGCTCGAGGCATATCAATGTATAAATAATTTAAACGAAACTTCTGCACAGTAAAGTAAGAGCTTTAATAGTTCCTATGGGAATTTCATTGTTTATATTCACAGAAACCAACATGTACAATTGCTTTAACAAAAGGTATATTGTATATCTTTGTCGTCATATGACAGCTTTCGCTTCTTTTTGTACAATTACAGTTATATAATTATTGCTATTTAAAAAACAATATCATAAGTGAAAATAAGCAAACTTTTCTGAAAAAAATATTCATACCGTCCAGTTCCCATCCTCACACCGCACCTTGAATGTGTGTAGTGTGTCAATTTGCAGGCTTAAAGGGAAACTTCGCAAAAAAATCAAAATTGATATTATGTTCATTCTGTATAAAAATGTTCAAATTCATAGATATTAAAGTTTTATTCCGCTAGATAAGCGATCACCATCGATTTTAAATTTAGAGTATCAATTCTCCGAGATCCGCCATCTTGTCTTCTTTCCCGATGAATAAAAACGATATGTCTATAAACCACAAAGAAACAAAACTACAGTAACCGATGTAGTCGTAATTGCGTGTCGATATCTTGTCAATCGTACGGTTGTTTAATACGACTAACTAACTTGATACGGAAAATATTCTTACTTTTTTTAAATTACCATGGTCTGTTGTTTTTAAACTGTTGATATTGGAATTAGGTGAAAAGTCAAAGTTGAAATCATAAATAAGTGTTCCGTGAAAATTGTTTTCGAAAATCTAATTTGTTCATAATTCTTTAAAGTAATAAACTTTTTTCAAATTCAAATATATTTTGATCTTCCCTTATCTGATCACCAGCATGGCTAAAGGTATTACTTCCAAAGGTATTGTGAGGGGTGTGAGGTGACACGTCCAGGTATTCAAGCGATTTCCTGTCGGGCTTGCAAGTTCATGCATCGTTTCACTTCTGCAGGTATTGATCACTGTACACGGCTGATAACTTATAACTTATAACTTTCCATTTTGAACTATCAGATGTATAATATACAACTCTGTCTTACTTGTCATTACTAAACTCATACGCTTGTTTATAAATAACATTTCTGGTGTAAAGAATATAATTCATAATATATAAATAATACCCAAAAAATAAGATTTGATATAATTAAAATCTATTTAAATATTTTTTCCAAGGGTGAATTTGGGAAAATGTAATATATAGTCATTGTCAATAGTGAAGGACAGATTGGAACAGACCAGAAATATTGATTTAAAAAAATGTACGCACTAAGTCTTGCCGACGATTCGTTTATACGACTGGATATAAAGTTACGGAACTATAGCGCAATTTAAAATATATACGTGTATACATTGAACATAAGAAAAAAACATATATTTTGAATAAATAGGGGTAAAAGTGTTGTAAATAGACTAGCCAACGTATGCCAACAGTATGTAATCATCGAATGTCGATAGACTACAGTTGTATACCAAAAGAAGAAGAGAACCAATTTGATTTAAATACAGGTCGATGTATAACTTTTGCTTTGGTTCATTGAAGCTGTGGACCTAGGAAAATCACAGATTTATATTTCAATAAGATTGTTCTCAAACAAAGGAAGGAATTCGTCATCACAATTGTTATATATGCCACTGGACGAACACTAATTATCCCCAGGGGATGTGAATATTTTGCTGGGAAACTTTTGAGTATCAAAGTTTCAAATTAATTTCGGGATTTATTTTCTTTCTTGGTATTCAATAACCGAAAAAAGAATAAATTACTTGTTCGCTAAATAGGGATATTCTTGTCAGATAAAAGAATTTTAGTTATATTTAAAAAATAGGGAAATATGACATTAAATTGGTTCTGTCTTTTTTTAAACATCGTTAAAACGATGTGTGTCTAAGGTGAACGCCACAAGAACCCTGTAATACTAGTACGAGAGTATAGCATGTAAACATTCCTTCTCAATAATATGATTGTGTTGGAAAACTTTTCATACAGATTGACAACTCATTGTCCGATATGCATGTAATATTTGCCACATGACGCCCATAGTTCTTTCTACCATCATCACCTTATTCCTTGACATTGCTGTAAACATCGATGGTTCACACCCAAACAAAATGGGAGTAATGAACCTTCAGAGCTTCTCCGTGTTATACACTTGTGAAATATATAGACGAAATTTCTGTATTGAAATGAATCTACATCTCACAAACAGGATTTTCAAATAACGATTTTGAGTAATCACCTTACAAACCAATATAAACGTATGGCAAGATATAACCATGAAGGAATTTAGTTTTTGTCAGAACTCATCACTATATCATAAACGTATACGTATATATATGCATACAGTTTCAAATATCAAGAACAAGCGTTCGATGTCGATAGTCTGTTCTCTAACTGTTCAGAGTTAGACAAGTCACTTGTTCATTCTTGGAAGCCTTCATATTCCCCGTCTAACGATGGGAACTCTTTCTGATTGTGTTGACTATAAATGCTTGTATGGTAATTCTGTCGTTTATCTGTACAAGCGGTTGCATTTCCTCTCCTTTCCCAACAAACAAACGAACGAAACGCAACTAGTCTGATTTCTCTGGAGCTCATCCTCAATGGCTCTTATACGTCAGGAAACTTACATGTATACTAATAATGATTGTTTCATGAACAACGATGTATGAACGAACTATTATAAATTCGTCAATATCTGTAATGCATAACTAAAGTATAACTTTTATTACAACTACTGTATTACTTATTTGGATTAATGACGGCTATCATGTTCAACATTGCACAACTATTATCATAGAATTTTAAAAAAAAATCCTCAAAAATCCTCAAAAGATATAATGCCTTAGCTTAGATAATTAGTATTCTTTTCACAAAAAGTTCGTGTAAATGATTGTCAAATGAATTTAATTATGTAAGAATAAAATGTTAAAAAGAAACTAAAAAAAAATTATGCATGTTGTATGTTGTATTTTTAATTGTTGTCAATTAAAAACTTTAAAATTGCAATAGTTTTATTAGCATTTAAACACAGCCAGATTTGAATACAAGTTAAGAAATTCCGGTAAAGTCAATGATATCAAACAGATGTACAATGGTATATCAAATTGGGTAATATTGCATTTAGTTTTTATTAAAGATTAAAACTACTATTTTTTGCTTCATATTTGAATCTTTACGCCAATTGCCGCTAAGAAAGTAATCAAAAATTGTTTCCTTTTATTTTTATACACTTTCGGAATTACGAATCTGAATTTTATTTTCAATTAATTTACACAATTTAATTATTGTATCTTTATTCTCATCGTGTAATAGACATGTTACGAAAAGGTATATTCTCGACGCTGGGGTTGACAAATTAGACTTTAAATTTGGGGACGGTGTCCAAACATTAATTATAGGTAAATTTAAACCCTGTGCGTCTTGGTTAATTCAAATCACATTTATCTAAAACATCATTATGTCACATCCTATATGAAAATTGCTGTTGTGATATCGGTAACTATCATAAGACATGAAAGGTGTACACGTGCAGGAGGGGTGGGTTGGAAAAAGAGAGGCTGATATTATACAAGTTCATTTGATTCTAGATTGGTAATATACATATATAATAAGCCAGTTAGATGTTAGTTTTATTGTTGTATTACAGTTCCTTAAAAGTTCAATTTGTCGCTCCCCTAATCCCACACAAAGCTCTACAGTCTACTGATTTTTTTCTCGGGTGTCTCCATAAGCTTCCAATGACTCTGAGAGATTTTAAGCGTGTTGGACATATACCCGACACTCTGATATATATTTACATTTTCGTCTTTCCGCAACATGATTTAGCTCTTAGTTGATGGCGTCTGTAGGGGTAAAAAAGGTTGATCGACATGGATAAATTTTATTCGCTAATGTGGCGTGGTCATTTACATTAAAGATTTGATGGTCCAAATTTGAGTAGGAAGCTACGACGCCCTTGGACGGGGCCCTTTTATATTGTGGAAAGATTGTCCAAAATACACGTCCGACTGAGAAGAAAGTGTGACGGTAAACTACTTAAGACTAGAGTACACGTCGACAGGATAAAACCTGGTTTCGTTTGGACCGGCGAACCTCGTGATCCAAAACCACCACCCAATGAACTAGAACCGTTGGAAATACATGAACATGACATTCCTGGTGACAATTTCGAACAAGTGGAACCGGAAGTTCAACCAAGTCAAGTTCCAATAAATGAAAATGTTCAAGACAATATTAATAACAATAAAGACAATAACGTCTTCTCATAAAAAAAATCATAAAAAAGAAGAAAGTTGGAAAGAAATGGACTTACAGAGTTAAATGGTTAGGGTATGGTTCCGCTGAAAATTCGTGGGTGGAATTTGAGGACTTGACACCAGAATGCCAGGCATATGTTAAAGAAATGCATAACAAAATCCCTTCTTCTAAATAAATTTTTGAAATTGCTTTGAATTCAATATTTTCATTTTTGTAAATAACTTTTCAATTTTCATTTTTATTCATTTAGTTAGTTTTTTTTTATATATATACATGTATATATTACTAGCCTATGCTTAGTTTTTTTTTATTGTATATTATTTCTTGTTTGCATTAACTTTTGTTTGATTTTGTGTATTACACATGTTTGATTAAGCTAGATTTAATCTCTTTCCATTACGAGAGTGGGCGTGTTGTGTGTATAGTTAAGTAACAAGGGTTGCTTATACTATTTTAATGTGTATGGGAGTGCCCATGAAATAGATTGACAGGTTGGTCATTCAGAGTTCTATGGTGATACGGTCACATAGTAGTGAAATTGCAGCTAATGAGATGCTGATTTTCTTTGTAAATTGATTTATTTGATGGCCCAGAGATAATGATTAGTTGATTTTAATTGATGCTTTCAATTATTTTATCATTTTGTTTACGCTTGGATTAACGGTCAAAATTCTAGATAGACCTTACCATAATGTATTTGAATAGATTAATAATTGTCAAACTTGTGTTATATATTTTTATGATTTTTGTTTAGTGCCTCTTTTGTAGTTATGAATATCAAGAGTTTGAAGTTGAAAGGATAATTGTTAATTTAGATTTTAATAGTAATCTTTTTGCAAGTTTTCCACAACTATTCACGACGTAAATTGATAAATTACATGGTATAGCAATTATCATTATTTTTTTTCATTATTATTAGTTTAGATTTTTTTAAGTAGTTTTAGTCAAAGAAAAAGTTTATTTTTTAATGTTCACATTGCCTCCCCTTATTTTTTACTTTGTGTAATATTTTTGGTATGAATTTTTTTAATTCGAGTGAAAACGAATTTTGTTTAGCGGGGAGTGATGTGGCGTGGTCATTTACATTAAAGATTTGATGGTCAGTTCTTAATCAGTTTAATGATCTTTCATCTTGTTTAATGTGACACTTTATACGATACTTTAGTTGCACAGTTGAACTGCAATAGTTTATCCAAATAATCTAAGACCATTAATCAATGCCTTACATAAATTAAGAACATGTTTATAGCTGGATCTTGTGAGAAACTTTATGTATTGGTCAGATATATAAGAGTAGTAGCTTGAAGTACCAAGTTGTATGTACGAACGTTAATTGGAAATTATGATTAAGAATATTTATTATACATGTACTGTAATATAAAGATTATATATATATGATTAAACATGTGAACATTAAATGAACTTCGTTATATAGACAGTACTAAGTGAGCTTACGGAGAAACTTTACAATAACTAGTTCCCTATGTAACGGGCAACATGGATTACGATCCCGGACACGTAGATCCGAAATAATGACAAAGTTCTAAGAAACACACAAGAAAGCCCCGTTATATCAGTATGACAAAATTCTAGGGGGTAAAACACTGGTGAGTAGTAAGTCATATTTTACACAAACCTCTTATCGTTCTGAACATGCATGAAATATTTGCCACTGGACGTTAAGTAACCAACAATTAATCAATCACAAACCACTTATAAAGATAATACAAATTGAGCTGAAACTGTAAAAATTAGAAAAATACATGCTATCGAAGCTAATGGACGGGTATAAATTTTCTAAAACTTTAATGCAACATGTTTTAAGTTGAAATTATATCAAAATCATGTTAAGGTTTTTTTTAAAACAGACCCCGTTGGATAAAACCTTTAGGTGGCAAACAACTGGATCAAAATACATGCACTCCATTTTTTGCACCTGTCCTAATCAGGAAACTTATGTTTAGTGGTTGTCGTCTGTTTATGTGGTTAATAAGTGTTTCTTGTTTTTCGATTTTTTTATAGATTAGACCGTTGGTTTTCACGTTTGAATGGTTTTACACTAGTAATTTTGGGGCCCTTTATAGTTTGCTGTTCGGTATGAGCTAAAGCTTCGTGTTGAAGGCCGTACCTTGACCTATAATGGTTTACTTTTATAAATTGTTACTTGGATGGTGAGTTGTCTCCTTGGCACTCATGCCACATCTTCCTATATCACCTCTTTTGTTTGCTTTTCTTTACTTTAAAAAAATTGACCGTTACATATATTTTCACGAGTAGGTATAAAACAGATTATAATACTTAAGATTATATGCAAGGTCTACTAAGGGCTCGCCGAAGAATTCACACACATATGTACCCTGTGACTCGTACATCTACTGCATTTACATGACCCCTCCCTTTTTTTTTACATTATGTTTTCTTAAAAAATATTATGGAATTTATTAATACCTATTTCTTATATTTCTTTCGTGTGTCTCTATAAACTTGTTATTGAATAACGATCCATACTGAATTGCATCCAAAAGGATCCATGCAGTTTTTAAATAATATTCAATGTATACATAGGTAATATCTTTTGTATATAATGTGTTTTGACACAGTCCCCGCATTTAAAGTGTAATTTGTCAACCTCAGCGTCGTGAATATACCTTTTCGTAACATGTCTATTTAATCTTAGTGTATTAACATCATGACAGCATATACTCTAATCCTTTCTATTTATCCTTTCCAAATAACAACATTTATACCTGTGTATGCTTGAACTCACACCTGCGGCTAAATAGCTACAAGGTAAACGAATTGACCTCAAGCCGAGAAATATACAGTTACCTTTACAAAATAATATACACACTCTGCTCACACATTAGTTGCATTGAAATGATTATCAAAACAATAACGGTAAATAGAACTGAAATATTTTCAGTTTAATATCAGTAAAAATGTTCAATAAATATTTTATGAAAAAAATCTCAACAATAATTAATTAAATTTATTCAAAAACATTTACTAGAGATAATTTTATAGGAGTTTAATTCAATCAATACAAAACGGTATATATATGCATATTCACTTTCGTTCATTCTTATATTGTGGTTTATAACTTCGACCATTCGTCAGCTGTGCGCTTTTAATTACGTATATTGTCGATAAGCTATAAGAGTTAAACAGATTTTATTTTTTCCCAGAATTCAATAAATCGGGCTAATACGTCACGACCCACTCGAGAATTCAACCAAAAAAGTTACAAATACTTGATTTTCTCCGTTATTAGAAGGAATATAAATTTAAAACTTTGCAAATGTGTTTTTTATGTTAAGATGAACATAATTATATGATAAGTAAAAAATCGCGGAATTTCCCTTTAACTCAATAAAAAAAACGTACATTAATACACTATAAACGAATAAATTTAATCTGCGATATCTGAATGCAAATGCACAGATAATTAAATATAAGGGACAAACATTCAAGGCCAAAAAGCAAGCAAACATGTCCAAGCAAAGTCATGTCAAGACACGACTGCGAAATATTCAACCCTTCGAAAATATTCACTTTAGAAAAAAAACGGTTTTAAAATAACACAAGTAAATCTTGAAGTTTATACAAATGAAGTAAGAAAAGGTGATATTCCAAATAATCAAAGCTGGTATATAGACAAGATCCATATAAATATAAAATAACAAAAAAGCATTATAAACATTATCAACAGGTCGAATTAACAAGAAAAAATTATTTGAAAGTACTCGCAGTTACTGGCAGCTAGTTAAAAGTCAAAAACAATTAATAATAAAAAAAATCATGCATCAGAGACTAAAATCCACTAAAACACATCGCAGGGATTTAATGTTTTAACGTCATGAACAGTCAGAGAAGACATGACTTGTGCAATACCAAAAATAAATGTATCGACAGGTAGTAGGATAGTGAGGAGCGACTTCTAGAGAGATACAAATTAACGTGTCTGTGTCTCTATACATCCCGCCTCAAAAGAAGATACAATTTAGTTATGTTTGTACATGTGTCTGGTAAAATCATTTCTGGTACCCCTCACTAATTTTCTCATCATTTAAAAGACTTTATTGGACAAATTTTGAAATATAAATTACTCAAAAACTGCTCATTGTAAATTCACAATTTTTTCACAGAGTTGAGTTTGATTATAACGTTTCAAATTTGTTGATATTTTATCACATGTTTTGGAAATAATTTCAAACGAGACTTCAACGAGACTGAAAAGTCAGAAGAATACATACTTAAAACAACGATGTCCCATGTTAACATATATATTCCAACTCGTTTGTTGTTACTGTGTCTGTAGTGTTTCTGTAGATTTTAATGAAGTAATCTTTAATGTACCACTGGTTATTTATCAAGTCATGTGTTTTGATTTCATAAATTAGATAAATAGCTTTACTTAATTAGTGCAAAGACACAAAGATTTATTTTGATTTTGCCTATACCTGTATCCAACACGGGATATCACATGCAGTCTTTTATCGTCATTTTGTTTATATAGTTCATAAGATTTGCAAATAAATTTTTAATCTATTGTATGTATTCAGTCTATCATAACAATGTCGCAAACTTAACATATATTTGCATTCATTACTTTAAGGTTTTTGTTGCCATTGCAGAAAATAATGTGTTTACCGTTATATTATGCAAGAATAAATATTTGACGTCGTATGCCTGACCAGATTTGTGAAAATCGTCACGAATGGCGTAAAGTTGTTATTGTGTAGTCCCTGAAACTGTTCCATAGTAGCAGTAAACTATGATATATTTGACCTTCAAATAAGCTTTTTATAAAAATAAATGACGTTAATTATAAACGTTATATTTAATCAGCATCTTCTTCTTCTTCTTCTTCGGAAGTCCACCCTATTTGCAGGGTCACCGCATTAAAAATATCCTAGTTTTAGGTAATTTTTTTAAAAATGCGTAGTTATTTATAAAATATTAAAATTGTTAGGTTTAAATATGTAACTTAGTTTTAGTAAAACAAAATAATAAGGATAAAAGGTAAAAAAAGGTAAAAAAAACTTGTATTTACACTGTACAGAGCATTCTGTCACAAGATTAAAACACTGTTTAGATTTAAAATTTAAAAAATGGATCAAACCTAAAGTTAATAAGTTTATAAGAGTCCACTTGTTAAAAGATAAAAATATGTTTAAGGTTAATCTATGGCAGTGATGATAAAGAGTTAAGATCAATCGAGGTTCCTCATTAGATCTAAAAAAAAACTATTAATTCATGTTGTAAATTTATTTTAACATGTATTATATTTTGTTACACTTATAACATTGAGGCTTATTTTAGATTTAATATTATCATCTAGCAACAGGTTTAATTCTCTATTTATTGAATTTATATGGTTGGAATGGAAAAAATATATATGTCATTAATAAACCATGATGATAAGTTAAAATTTATACCCGTTCTCATGACCGACACTAGCTAATTTTAGACGATGGGATGTACATCAGTAGGGAGTCAAGTACAATTTTTCATCATCCTTCACTGAATGCTTGAACTCTTACAGTTAATTAATAATATGCAGAGTGTAATTGTTATGTATATTTCACAATAATTCTGCTCTCTTGGTGTGTAATGCAAATACCCAGTCTTTGCAGATTCCTTCTATATCTACTAATTGAGATTTTGGTATCCGAAGGTTGGTGGAACTGTCAATTAACATCATCTTTTATTTAGGTATTTACATTCAGAAATGAATGAATTGTGTAACCACTTACAAAATTATTTTTACATGATGTCAGTACTGATAGCGACTTAGTATATGAGCTATAAAAAGACAAAAGAATGCAACAAAAACAAGTGACATTGAGGATTCTCGTCAAGGGTAGAAGTGTTTGATTGGTAAAAGGATTTATATTCGCCAATTACAGATACCAATTGCAATCTGTTTAATTTTGACGGTCTGTTTTGACATGCCAATGCGGGGGTTGAATCACTGATAAACATCAAGATGTAGTTGTCCGTGCATACACTAAACGTGAGATAGAAGTCTTCAATGCAGCAAGAAAATTTGACTATGATAATAAACACAAGCTATAACATATTGTAAGATCTCAATTGCCTGCCTACGCAATATAATTGAATTAAGGCAAACAATTACAAATGTAGTATGATTGCATGTCAAATGCATTGTATTTATATATATATATATATATACAACTCGTCTAAACATCAACCCAACAATGTTAGATCTGTAAATTTGCTTTCGCAAATTTTTGGTTCTTCCCTCGCCGGGATTCGAACCCATGCTACTGTGATATCGTGACACCAAATCGCCTGCACTGCAGCCGTCCCGCTAGACCACATGACCACCTGGGCTCTCATTAAAGAGCTTTCGGTGGGCATGTGTTACCTTTCCACGTCAGTTTTAATCTAGCGGCGTACTACAGTACATGATATATAAGGCATGAAGATGTTATTGTTACAGATCAGCTAAATTATCTATAGTAAAGGATCCTACAAATTAATGTAATATACAGTCACAGAAAATAATTATATTCATAAGTACGTCTGAGTCAGTGACAACTCTACAACAGATGTATCCATCGGATCGCCATCAATGATGGTGATACATGGCTGTGTACATAATGTATATACAACTCGTCTAAACATCAACCCAACATTGTTAGATCTGTAAATTTGCTTTCGCAAATTTTTGGTTCTTCCCTCGCCGGGATTCGAACCCATGCTACTGTGATATCGTGACACCAAATGCAGGCGATTTGGTGTCACGATATCACAGTAGCATGGGTTCGAATCCCGGCGAGGGAAGAACCAAAAATTTGCGAAAGCAAATTTACAGATCTAACATTGTTGGGTTGATGTTTAGACGAGTTGTATATACATTATGTACACAGCCATGTATCACCATCATTGATGGCGATCCGATGGATACATCTGTTGTAGAGTTGTCACTGACTCAGACGTACTTATGTATATATATATATATATATATATATATTTAAAATATGTTATCCAACGAAATAAACACTGAATGATATAATTTTCCATGTACAATTATAGCAGTCTATAGATTCATTTGAAAAGGATACGTTTTATATTTCAATAGATCATCTGAACGTTTATACCAACACATGTAATTAAAATCAATACATACATTATAGGGGAACGAGAAGAGGTACAGACATGAACATCGGACTTTTAACAAATGCAACTCCCTACTCATGGGTTCCCTATTAAAAAAGTAAAGGAACAACATCTGTTTATGACAGGACAGTCTTCAAAATGTCAACATGATCTTAGATATTGGTCATTGAAGATATGAATATTTGAATTAAACAGAAAATGTTGACCTGCATAAAGTTTGCCTATATAGACTGCCCTAGTAATTTTGAGAGCGAAACGGGTAACAAAACTAATGCAATCATAGAAAATAGGTGCCTGGTGAATTTTCAGGTGCATTCACCTGCCAGCTGCTTGTCTCTGATAGATGTGAACACTCATACCACATTCTGCTGTACTATATTTTTGTTTTAATTTTAAATATTCAGATTTGTTTTCTTCATAGCCTTCTAGATTTCAAACTTTAGTATGAAAAACTAATATGTGGTATGATTGCACCAACAATGTTGCCAGTATATTGATGAGTCCCTACGGAAGAATCAAGTAAAAAAAGTAAAAAAAACATTTTTTTTTTTTAAATGCTATTCCTCGCTTGAAAACACTTTGTCATTCGTATAATATTTGTGCTTATTTCGATGTTCATTTCAGGAATGGAAGGACGACCGATTGAAATGGGACTACACAAGTTATTGATACATTCAATATATAGTTGTACTAGAGGACAAAGTTTGGCATCCCGACTTGGTTGTGCTGAATTCGTATGTTTTTTTAAGAGTTAACACAAGTTTTAGTTAAAAAAAATAAGTGATGTTAAGGTTGTACATAACACTACAGGGAAATAACTCTGTAAAATCAGTTCAACGTTTTAATCACGTTCTATTATTAAGAAAATATAAGTCTTATCAAGAATCAAAATAAGTGTTTGTCAAATTGCCATATATTCAACCATTTTTTCCCGATAATGTGCACCTGTCTGGTTCAAGTTTTATGAAAGCCATGTTGGTCAAAGCGTGAAAATACACATTTTGTTAAAATGTTATGAAAATTAAAATAACAGAATTAATTTAAATCAAGGTATTTAGTACCACCTTAAGTTTACAGAAATGGTTTATTTATATTTTTATATCTTCATGGATAAATAAACTAGACATGTAACTTTATTATAAATATTGACAAGCTTAGACAACGATCAAAAATCATCTGTAACCACATACGTGTAGATCTATCTATTTTGAATATTTTGTAGCTTTGGTACTCTCTCACTGAGGTAATGATCATATGATAGGTTTAACTACATGTAATAGTGTATCTCTTATTGATTATTTAGTACTGTCCTCCAGTGTATTTCCATTGATAAAAGAATTCAATGTTCTCGAATTCAACCCACTTTTTTCTGACGTTCATTGTGGTCTTTGTTTTTGTTTTCATGCTTCAGTGAACATTTTTACTACACATTCCGATGATAATTGTAGTAGTCAGCGTGGTCATGCACGATGGGTCCCAGACAAGGAAAACCGGTTTATTGAGACACTCGTTAGTGACGTTACTAAATTTGACGAGATATCACTGCTTTTGTCAGAGGACAGTAGTACTGATCCAAAAGAACGAATCAACACAGCTGTTGACAAAATATGTGATCTTTTTAAAAGTACCGCTAATCGTGTGTTTAAACCAAAGGGAAGATTCTATCCATCTGGTACTTCTAACCAACTTTGGTTTAAGGTTTATGTACCCTTCTGTAGCCATTTTTGTACGAACTTTTCAAACTTCAATTGTATCAAAACTACAGATATAATGATTAATAGAGATAGGCCATTTTGTACATATTCCAAGGGGAAACTTGATGCAAAGCATTATTTTTTACTGTTTCATTGCATTTAATAGAAAAAGAGGACTCTGTGGCAAATAAATCAAGATTTTTATAGAAAATCAACAGCCTTTATCCTTGTACTCTCATATTTGACAATTTGATGACTGATAGATATAGGATTATTGCATGCAGTGCTAGCATTGATTTCCTTAAAACAAGTTTATAAATGTAGTTATTGGTTAAGACAAGTATAAATATGGCCAAAATCAAGTACACCTTTTAGGGTGCGCTCGACTTTTGCGACTCAGCACGAGGTGTTTTGGAATTTACAGGTTACTTAGAACTTTTTGTAAAAAATAAACACTAGCACATCATAGAAAATCAAGTGAGTAATTTATGTTTCAAATTTTATAACAAAAATCTTGATTTATTTGCCACAAAATCCTCTTTTTCTATCAAATGCAATGAAACATTAAAAAATAATGCTTTGCATCAAGTTTCCCCTTGGAACATGTACTAAATGGCCTATCTCTATTATTTATTATATCTTTAGTTTTGATACAATTGAGGTTTGAAAAATTCGTACAAAAATGGCTACAGAAGGGTACATAAACCTTAATAAACAATGCAGAGATAAGCGAAAGGGTTTCCATAAAGCGAAAAACCGTTACAGTTTAAATAAGAATAAAGAGAACCGAGATGAGATGAAAAAGTCCGGGAAAGTTTATAGAACCGAAATGAATAAAAGTTTCGAGAGTTTTCAACATGCACTAGAATCTGACATGCGTAAACTTTCGAAAAAAGATTCTGGTAAATTTTGGAAAATCTTGAAAAGATTTGATAGAGGTGGGTCTGATAAAGATACTCAAATTACTATTGATCAATTATATGAGTATTTTAAGTCATTAAATAAAAGCGATGTTCCAGATGATGATATTGATTTTGAGGATTTAGCTAATAGTATAAAAAATCAGGGTTTTATTGAAATTAAAGATCAGGAAATTACAGAGGACGAAATACTGTCAGCTGTTAAAAAGTTATGTAATGGGAAAGCCCCAGGGGAAGATGAGATTGTCAACGAATATATAAAAAGCACGGTGAATCAATTTTTGCCTATTTACACTAAGTTATTCAATTTAGTGTTTGATTCTGGAATCGTTCCAAATTCATGGCTTATTGGTATCATTAAGCCGTTATTTAAAAACAAGGGGGATCCAAATAATTTGGATAATTACCGAGCTATTTGTCTTACATCGAATTTAGGAAAGGTGTTCACCTCTATACTTAATTCAAGACTTAATGCTCTGTCAGACGAGATCGGGATTATAACTGATGCCCAGGGTGGTTTTCGTAAGGGGTATTCTGTCCAAGATAGTATGTTTATCATGCATGCTCTAATTTCACTATATTTAAGTTCGGGAAAGAAATTATTTTGCGCTTTTGTAGATTTTAGAAAAGCGTTTGACACAGTGTGGAGGGTGGGACTATGGCAAAAACTATTAAAATATAATATTGATGGGAAAATGTTTAAAGTTATATTGAGCATGTATACAGATATTAAGTCTTGTGTTAAAAATGGAGAACTGAAAACAGATTTTTTTCCCGTGTGAGGTAGGTGTAAGACAGGGAGAAAAAATGTCACCTGTTCTCTTTGCCTTATACCTTAATGACTTGGAGGAATATCTGGATGAAAACGCTGTGGATGGTCTAAAATTTATTAATGGAAAATTTACAGAGAATCTTGATTTGTACATCAAGTTATTTATTCTTCTGTACGCTGATGACACAATTATGTTTGCGGAGTCGGCAGAAGGGTTACAAAAAGCTCTGGATGTTTTTGAGCAATATTGTTTTGAGTGGAAACTCACTGTTAATGTTACAAAAACAAAGATTGTAATTTTTTCAAAGAGAAAGTATAATAAGAATGTTACTTTTAAACTATGTAATGAAATTATTGAAATTAAAGATTCATATGTTTATCTTGGTCTGCTGTTTAATTACAACAGAAATTTCTTTCAAGCTCGTAAAAAATTGGTAGACCAAGCTCAAAAAGCACTTTATGCTCTTTACAAGAAGATACAAAATATCTCACTTCCGATTGATCTACAGCTAAAATTATTTGATGCGTTGGTGGTTCCTATTTTGACCTACATGTATTCCTCGGAAATATGGGGGTTTGAAAATAAAAATAATACTGAAAAGTTACATCTACAGTTTTGTAAGCGCAGTTTGGGTGTGCGATCATCTACGCCAAATTTTATGGTATATGGGGAACTTGGAAGATTTCCACTTGAACTGCAGATCAAGTTAAAAATGGTATGTTTTTGGCACAAGCTAGCAACAAATGATAAAAAAACTATCGGGTAAACTTTATAAGTTACTTTGGTACATGCATGAGCATGAACGTAGTAACTTTAAGTGGTTTAACTATGTAAAATCTGTGTTCAATGATTGAGGCTTTTGTGAACTATATAATTTTCCGGAGCAAGTTGATTATAATTATATTAAAATTAATGTAAGGCAGCGTCTCCAGGACCAGTTTATTCAAAAATGGTTCTCAGATATAAACAATTCATCAAAGGGGGAGTTTTATCTACACTTTAAAGAAGAGTTTTGCTTGGAAACATATCTGTTAAAATTAAGACGGGGCATAGAGTAAACATATGTAAATTAAGGGTATGTAATACAAAGTTTCCCATCGAAACAGGAAGATGGAGAAATGTACCACGAAATGATAGGATTTGTCCACTCTGTAAAGCTGGTCTTGGAGATGTATACCACTATATATGTAAATGTACCAACTGTGAAGTTAAGGATTTAAGGGGGAAGTTCATACCTCCATATTATTTAAAATATCCAAATGAAAAAAAAAGTACTTGGCATGCTTAAATATAGTAATAGTAATGTGCTGTCTAAGCTGTCAATTTTTATTCAAAAGGTAGAAAAGATGCTTGTCTAATTTAAAACTGTAATAAACACAAACTTATTTCAAAAGATGTATAATTTAAAAATGTATTCTGTTTGTATTATGAACTATGTTGTAATTAATATTGTGTATATAAATATGCTCCTGTTACGCAGTCTTCTGCGGCTGAGTTTTCTCTAATAAACTAAACTAAACGTATTATTAATTTGTTGTTAGCACCAACAATTTATACAGAAAATTAGATATTATTTTCTCGTAATTTACTTTAGAATTTTATAATTTCAATTTAAAGTACAAGAATTACAGAGAAATCTTGATGCGGAAAGACCGGTCCAAATAAAATATGATGGAACCCTAGTTTGGAAGCCAATTGCAGTGTTGTCCACGTTTTGTGTCACTTTTTTCTTATTCTTCCCATTTGACCGTTATAATTGCAATTTAGAATTAACTAGCTTAGAATACCCTTTATCCGCAACTTTGTCATTCTTAGAACCGCCAATAATTAGAGACAGAAATCCACATGTACAGGCGGGTTGGGAGGTTGTAAATAATTACACTTATGGGACGACAACGACGCTTAAATTCATCCTGGAGGTAAACAGGCTTCCTGGTCATTACATAATGATTGCAATATTTCCGACTATTCTTACTGCAATATTAACATTTGCTGCATTTTTTCTACCACTTAAATCTGGAGGCAGGATTGGATATATGTGACAGTGGTACTTGCTTATGTAGTGTTATTGACGTTATTTGCAGACACAATGCCTTCGGATCATCTACAAGATATCCTTCAGTTCTTGGTAAAATTACATTTTAAAAATACATGTATATTTGTGCACTCGTTTCTGTCGTTTTCATAATTTAACCAGATCCGATTCTCGTTGTCTTATGGTTTTTTTATGTTTTCAAGGAACGCAGGAAAAACAATTTAATTTGGTTGATTCATTGGTAACTGCAAGCTTTTTGCATAATGATTATATGTCGTAGATGTATTAGTTGTCTACACTATAGTAGTCAAATACAATTTTATACCATCAAATTTAACTTAATGAAATGAATAGTGCTAACAAGTCAATGGATCCTATATTTTAGTCAATTATTTGGGACGATATTATCCATACAATTTTTAACAATTATTGATGTATTGGCGATTTCTTATAGGCACACTGCTATCGGTCGTTTGCCATGTTTATTTTTTCAACCTCATGTTAACCTGTTTAGTACGTTCAAATATTTTTAGGGTTTTGTGGATTGTTGTAGATTTCTTTACGTTAGTCAATGGTGTTGTATGTATTTGGTATTCGACATATGTATAACTTCATTTTGCATGTGTTGTTGTCTTCTAATTTGTTTTTACAGTCTCGTACTAACTTATTACTAGTATATAACTTGTTCTCATAATCAATTTCCTGTAGATTTAAAATTCATGTATGTGTAAGGACCCCAAACAAACCCTTCCATTTGTATTCAAGTTCCTTTGTAATCAATGTCAGTTTTTTTTAACTAATCTACACATACAAAGATTGAATTTTGATTGTGGCTCTTTGAAGATACAATATATATAGTATCTCTATTGCCTGCCAAACTATGCAATTCACGGTATTTTGAAATTAAAACATAGTGAAAAAATTTGTCAGAACATTACTCAAATCGTAATCTTTAATTCTAATATTAATTGTCTTTTTTTTCTTTTCCAGTGGTATCATTTACGATTACTTTAGGAATGGTTTTTTTTTTAATTATCATAATGATATTCGTCACGAGACTATACAATAAACCGAAAGGCAACATTGCTCCAAACTGGATGCATTTTTTTGTAAAGATATTCAGGAAGTTAAAGTTAAAGTTAAAGTGCAGAGCAAGACGAATACATCATCTTGATAAGCATCAGACTATAGAAGATGGCGAACCGACAGAAAAAGTAGACATTGAGAAGAAAAGTACGCTATTAAAACCATACAGCAATAAGGAGCTAGCAGAATTCTTTGATTATATGCTGTTTATTGTTTTTAAAGTTTTATACATTTTGGTTCTTGAAGGAATACCAATAACAGCAGCCGTATGGTATAAAAAAGAAATGGACTACTATTACGGACAGTAGCAGTCATCAAATATAGTAACAGGCACCTAAGAAATAATGGGTCGTCATTATATTTTACTTTTAGTTTCTCATTTTATTTTTCAGGCAATGCATGTACAGTACATACAATCAATTAGTTCAGCCAACATGTTTGTATAATGTGCATCACCAATAACCATTTGAACTATTATATCAATACATACATTTTACATACTATCATTTACATACAGCAAAATACTGCATATATATATTCCTTTTTCTTTTTATATTATGGATGATTAAGAGCATTATTATTTCAGCTGTCAAAATGTCTAATCGCCATCAATATCATGTAAAAGAAATTTTTATAATAATAAATTATAAACTCTTCATTTTGTGTACTAAGTTTATATATTTTCAAACAGTTCAGATAATTACCCTTGAGCATCACTAAGGACATATCATTTGCCGGGATGTGCTCCTGGGGAGGTACATTAGTACTTCTTATTATTACGGTGATCAGACACAATATTTGTAAGACTTAATCGTCAAACATACTATATGACTATTATGGCATGATATTGGTTGCAAAAATATAATAATTTCATTTAAGGGAGTTCGCTTCTCATTTTCAAAGTAATTAACTTTTCAAAACACTAGTTTATATAGATAGGGGATCAATAAAGGAATCCAAAGAGCAAAACAAAAATATATAGGTCACAGTGCACTTGTTTTCAAGATATCAGCCATTGAAATTTTGGCGGGAAAATATTCTCTCTTGACTTTTTAAAGCTTTATCATTGACAAGTTGAAGTTCTCAAAAACTGTTAAAAATTAATTAAAATTCTATAAGACTTTTACAGACGGCTAATCAATAAACATGTAAAATATTTACAAAAAGAAAAAATGGGGGTCACCGGGCATATTTGTTCAATGCATTCAAATGGATAAAGCCAGAGGATTTCGAAAATCTGACAAAAAATCTGAAACATGACAAGCAAGCTTCTTTAAATGCAATATTTTAAATTAAATCTGTATATTTCTTCCTTTAAATGCAATATTTTAAATTAAATTTATATATTTCTTCCTTTAAATGCAATATTTTAAATTTTATTAATTTGTATATTTCTTCCTTTAAATGCAATATTTTAAATTTAATTTGTATATTTCTTCCTTTAAATGCAATATTTTTTTTTATTTGAATTGTATATTTTTCATTTAAATGCAATATTTTAATTCAAATGGTAAAATTTGTCATTCAAATGCAATGTTTTTCATTTGAATGGTATATTTTTTCATTCAAATACAATATTTTGTATTCAATATTTGGTATCAATTTTGTAATTATATTTCTCCCCTTTCTTTCTAAACATGAATGAGTGAATATCGCCCCTCTAACTAAATTGTTAGTTCGTGCGAGTTCGTGCACTGGCTTAAATTGCCAATAGTGGCTAGGTCGACCAAAAACTGCGAGTGACAAGTAATAATAATTAATTTGACACACACTGTGACCCGTTCATGGATAGAAACAGATGCCTGCGTGCATGGCAAAACGCCTCCAATGAAAACCCTTTCTGAAGAAACTCCCCTACAGTCTAAACATTGAAATAAGAAAGAAACAAAAGCATAGTTATCCCCCCTTTTTTTCCCTTTCCCCCTCTTAGTCTAGATACATGGAATCATGACGGTCTCTAATGCTATATCAGTTTTTACTTTCTTGTTCCTCAGAGACGTTTCAGGAAGGCAAACATAAAAAAGAATAAAAAGACTTCCAGGACGTTATGATTATTTGGACTAAGCCCCCTCTTTTTTGCCACATGTAGAAAAAAACACCTAATTAGAACAGCAGAACCAGAGACCCACAAGAAGAGACATGAGCTATGATAGTCCGGAATTATTTCTTTAATAAAGACAATTCGGGATAAATTTGAACCAGTTACTAACCCATGTTATAAAGTATGTCCTATGACATAGGACATGCACTGTATAGGACGTGAACTTCATATTTTGGACTATCTATAATATGTGATCTCATGTCATATGCCCCATATCATCTATGATTCGTTGCTGAGCTTTTTTCACTGTTGTAATCTCCGAAAACCTTAAATAAAAAAATTGGTCAAGCCCCACAGTAAGTCAATAATTACTATATGTCTGTGCATAAACAGGTATGCAGGGCATATTTCATATCTTATTTTTTCTTCAGGACTTTCAAATGATTTACTTGTCAATACTACATTGAGAAAAGGGGCGGGGAAATGGAGGGTTTACAAGTTTATTTTGTGACACAGTATATAATATAGTTAAATACAAATTTCTAATGATTTGTTTCCAACAAACTATAGGATTGTACGTTTAGCTATTATCTAGACCCGTACAAAATGTATATAATAAGTTACATATAACAGGGGAGATGCGTGAAATTTTTGCCACTGGACATAATGCAACCAAAAAACAATCAACATATTCTTTATATTTCATCATTTTTTTATAATGTTATGTAAAGGTTTGGTCCCGCCCCTTATCTATTTTTGTACACTATTCTCTCTATATTAACAAATTACTGTCCTGATAAATGGTTACTCATGCATAGCAATATATGCGGTTATTAAAACAATAAATATATTCATATTATAATAGTTTACTGTATGCTTGGACTTATAGATAGATATCATTAGTCCCAGATCATGTAATAAGTAGGTCTCATAAAAATACAATAGCATTTTAATGATGATTATATATATTTAGATATGCCAATTTGTTGGGGAAAAAAGGTAGAGGCATTTTTAAAACATATTAATGAGGCGCTTTTGTTTGTTCTTCTGTAGTGAGCCAGACGAAGTCCTTTCCTGTTTTGTTTATTTTTGCATAGGGAAGATCTTCTGGCTCTCTTCTGCCTCTTCTTTTTTGATAGGTTGTTTAGACGGCAGAGGCACATAACAAACATGGTGTCGTTTAGTCAAAATAAAGACAGCAGTTGTATACCGCTGTTCGAAATTCAAATCGATTGAGAAAAAAACAAATCCGGGTTACAAACTAATTTAAAACTGAATGATATTAATACATTTATGAATGCAGATATATTAGAATGTGAGCTGTGTTATAAACGTTTTTATGGTACGACAGTCATAGTAGGACATACCTATAGGGTGATAAGCTTGATAAATATAAGACCTACACGGAAAATAACAGTTAAGGGACGATTATTTGATACTCTAGGAAAGAGGTTTGATTTATTGGTGTTTTACGCTACTTTCGGCACTATTGGTCTATTACGTATTCATATATGAAATCCTTCTGTCCCCACTCCAAGAAATACATTAATATAAAATGGTTTTCCTCTTACTTAGAATAGGTTTAAATTGATTCATTGTTGCTAATTTCAACGCCCAGAATAGTTCATGTTTGTTCAGGAAAACACTAGACAGTTTAGAAGTCAGGTATATGATATGAAAACGGAAAGATGGGATATGATTGCTTATAAGATATCTATCAACCGGAGTTCAAACATGAAGGGGATCTAAGCAATTATAGACAATCGTAAGGCCTTTAACAATGACAAAAACCTGATACTGTATACAGTCATCTATAAAAGGCCCGACATGAAAAGTATGAACAATTCAAACGAAAAAAATAACAGTCTAATTATACATAACATAACAATTATACAAAATATCAAATATAAGTCGAGACATGAACCAACGACAACAATTACACTACAGGCTCCAGACCGGGGACAGGCAAATATAAGATATGGCAGGGTTGATATAAAAACGAAGATGTGGTATGATTGCAAATGAGACAACTCTCCACAAGAGATCAAATTACACATAAATCAACAGCTATAAATCGCCGTACGGCCTTCGACAATTAGCAAAGGCTACACCGCATAGTCAGCTATAAAAGGCCCCAAATCACAAATGTAAAACAATTCAAACGAGAAAACTAACGGCCTAATAAATGTACAGAAAAATGAACGAAACACAAATATGTATAACACAGCAACAAACGGCAACCATGCATTGAATTACAAACTCCGGGCTGGGGACAAGCACATACATACAGAATGTGGCGGGGTTAAATATGTTAGCGGGATCCCAATCCTCCCCCTAACCTGGGACAGTGGTGTAACAGTACAACATGTTTGTGAGCACTCAACCGATCCCTAAGCTGGGACAGCGGTGTAACAGTACAATAAAAGAACAACCTGCATTAATCAGTTGCAATTAGATTAACCTAAGAGATCGGTACGAGACACACAAAAAAACTAACATTCAGACAATAGGCACAAAACATCAGCATTAGAGTATTTGCAATTACAAGAAGTTTGCTCAAGGCTAATAACAACTAGTCCTGAAATAAATCTTGCTCTCCCAGACTGAAGTATCAATCTGTTACAGTACACAACGCGCGGCAAATGATTTATTAAAAAAATAAACAGTCTGAGAAACGTCTGGTTTACGTTGTTTATAGATATAAGAAGATGTGGTATGAATGCCAATGAGACAACTCTCCATCCAAGTCACAATTTGTAAATGTAAACCCTTATAGGTCAAAGTGCGGTCTTCAACACAGAGCCTTGGCTCACGTCGAACAGTAAGCTATGAAGGGCCCACAAAAAATAGCTAGTGTAAAACCATTCAAACAGGAAAACCAACGGTGTCTAATCTAAATAAAAAAGTAGTTTTTGAAAAGTGGTGGTCCAAACGTTTTGACTATCGAAAATTCTAAATAGAAATGATAGTTAGAAACGAAAAATTGTTTACTGCCTGTGCACGAACTCGCACGAACGCAAATAAAGTTAGAGCGGCAATATTTTTATGCTTTTTAATTCTTGGTCACTCATGTTTAGAAAGAAAGGAGAGAAATCCAAACAAATACCGACCAATCACAAACGTTATTGCAAATTTGACCTTAAGACGTTAAAGAATTTCCCATAATGCAATTATTGCATATAGATAAAAAAAAAAAAAAAAAAAACTACTATATACCATTGAATAAAAATATTACATTCAAATGAAATGTATACCCATTAAATAAAAAAATGTTGCATTTAAATGAAAAAATATTTCATATAAATTAAAAAATATACCATTCAAAAAAAAAATATTGCAATCAAATGAAGAGATATACCAAGTAAATAGAAAATATTGCATTTGAATGACAAATCATACCATTTGAATAAAAAGTATTGCATTTAAATGAAAAATATTGCATTTGAATGAAAAAATATACCATTCAATTTAAAAAATATTGCATTTAAATGAAGAAATATACCAATTAAATAAAAAAATATTGCATTTGAATAACAAATTATACCATTTGAACAACACATTATACCATTTGAATAACAAATTATACTATTTGATTAAAAAATATTGCATTTAAATGAAAAATTATACCATTCAAATAAAAAAATATTGCATATAAATGAAGAAATATACCAATTAAATAAAAAATATTGCATTTGAATAACAAATTATATCATTTGAACAACACATTATACCATTTGAATAACAAATTATACTATTTGATTAAAAAATATTGCATTTAAATGAAAAATTATACCATTCAAATAAAAAAATATTGCATATAAATGAAGAAATATACCAATTAAATAAAAAATATTGCATTTGAATAACAAATTATATCATTTGAACAACACATTATACCATTTGAATAACAAATTATACTATTTGAATAAAAAATATTGCATTTAAATGAAAAATTATACCATTCAAATAAAAAAATATTGCATATAAATGAAGAAATATACCAATTAAATAAAAAATATTGCATTTGAATAACAAATTATATCATTTGAACAACACATTATACCATTTGAATAACAAATTATACTATTTGAATAAAAAATATTGCATTTAAATGAAAAATTATACCATTCAAATAAAAAAAAATTGCATTTAAATGAAGAAATATACCAATTAAATAAAAAATATTGCATTTAAATGAAAAATATCGAATTTTTGCAACCAATACCATGCCATAGATGATAGAAAAAAGCATGTGTGTTTAAGTTTTGAAAATACATTATGGATTTGAATATTTGTTTTATCACAATTGCATTCCTGTGGAAAATATACCGCATACCTAGAACATGTATATTGTATTTATTATAATAATTATAATAAAATATTCATCCGGTTATGAAATTGTTTACTGTACCGTTGGTTACGCATTTTCGTAATAGCACTGTACCACTCTTTGGTAAAAACACCGAGAAGAACATGCACCGCAAATTATATGCAAAAGAAATGAACCGCCCCTTCAGGGCAGTTGAAAGAATTATATTATTATTCGAAAGTAATCATGAATCACATAGCAAAAGCAGCATAGTAGAATATAACTTAGGATCGACAAACTTAATGCCAAAATTTACTAAAATCAAGTGAAGTGAAGTGATATTGAATAAAAAAACATCTTTCCACTTTCCTCAATTAAAATTTTCCGATTTCTGTTTTGTTTCTTTTTTAACAAGCTTTTTATTGATTCTCCTATATTTTTAAAGATGGAAAATGTTCAACAGGGTAACATTTGTCATCCTAGCCCCCCCCCCCCCCCCCCCCCCCCCCCCTCTAAAACGGTAGCTCCCTAAATAAAGTATCTCTTACTATGGACCTTGAACTTAAAGCCATTAACATGGTTAAAAAAATACGTAAAACTATTCGTAGATTATCGAATGCAATACTTCTCAGTACATTGGACTAGTAACGAAAAATCTATAAACATTCACACAGATTTTTGAAGGTTGTCCTTGTCCTGACCAATATTACGTTTTGAAACACGTGCGTGACAGACAAACAGAAATATTAGAACGTTTCTGATAAAATTCTCTCCTCCGTACATGGACTTCTATACTAACGGGACTGGTCACTTATAACAATGTCTGACTATACAAATTTGCAGACAGAACTGTGCCGTCGCTAATGTCAATTCATTTCATATTTACGAAGTGTTCTCCATAACTCTGTGACTAGACTCAAGCTGGCAGCCCCTTTTAGCAGCCAATCAAGATAGCAGCAACTTTTTTTCCAGTAGCCAATTTTGATGATATGTCTAGAAACCAAAAAACTATAACAGACTCGAAAGTTCCAAAAATCTCAAAGTCTAAGTTTAGTGTAATTTAAGAGCGGAATTCGACAATTTCACGGCTTGTAGTGATTCTCAAAGGATTTCAATCCGTTTTTTAAATACCAATAATGATAGCAGCCACTTTTTCTCTCGAAATTCCGATTCTAGCTACCAACACGATATGTAATATATTTTAACGTCTAAATCAGTCGAAAAACAAGCCCTTAGAAACGACCGTTGTTGCTACTTTCTTAAGACAACAATGAGACTGATATTAAAACCCGCATTCTGAAATTGCGTAAATTTTGCGGAAAAATAATTTGGCGCCAATTTTGAATTTTTTCTTTTGTCTGTTTTTAAATTGCCATTAAGGTCAGAAATAGATTTCCTTTGATTTTTTAAAGCATGGTTGATCATGGTTCTTCTTATTAAAGAAAATAATACTTAAACATGTTAAATTAATTGGCCGTCTTTTAACAATAACGTAACGCCGTTGATCGACGTTTATAAATAAATTAGGCGTTAATAGTGTTATTGTTTATTGATTGTTTTGGAAAAAAGTTTGTTTCCAATTTTTGGATAAAAAAATAATTTGTTTTTGACCCTTAGAAAATCTCTTTCAGAGTAGCATTTTAATCAATCTTATTCAAAGCATGATCATACTGACATGAAGTGTGACTTAATTTTGACTGGTGATCTAAAAGTTAAACATAATTGTTGACTTAGCCCCCAGAAACTGCTCTGAAATACTTTTATATAAATATAAAAATGCATAGTTTTTTAATGTTATTATTTTTTTCAAATAGAAGAAGAAAAATATTACTGGGTCTTTTTTGTTCTTATTTATTTTCAAGTTCATGATTAGCACCATTTATTTATTGATTTAGTGTTGTTTTTTTTTATTTGAGTCCATTCATTAAAACTCACTTGCATGAAATCAATGAGACAACATTTATTGTTATATTTAGTTTGTTCATACAAGAATTGCAAACTAATTTCCTGTTATTTAAAATAATGTAGATTATACATTCAGAATACTTTCATTATGATCTATTTTAAGTTTAAATGAAAAAGGTAGGACCAGGTATCAGTAATGAAAAGGAACTCCTGTTTTTTTATCATTTTAATCCTGTCTTGATCCATTATTCATGAGTATTTTGACTACCCCTTGTATTAATTGAGTAGAAATTTATTTCTGTGTTAAAATAATTTAGTTACAGCAGTAAAAATACTTACCAATTGGCAAAACATAAATATTAAATTTACTCTTGGAATATTAAATTGATATTAAATTATTATCCCTATTATGGCACATAGGGACACATAGGGCCTATTTCACTGGGACTGAGTTCTGAAAAGTGATAAAATGTATTTCTCTATTCTTTTTGCATATGTTTACAGTATCAAAATATATTTAATAAGATTATTTTAATAATATCCACATGTAAATAACAGCATATGGTGCTTGATATATATATAACAATAGTTTGTTCATGATAGTGTCAAACAAAGGGACGTAACTCGTGAATTACCGTCGGCCCCGTTTCGTCAGAAATATCGACACATCGAAGTGGCACATTGCGTATCTTAGCTTATCAAGTGGCACAAATTTGACATAATTATCATAATCCAAGTTATGTTACATAACATAAATTAAATTCAGCATAGCTTTCCGAGAAGTTAAGAAAGACAACTACGATTTTAATTTTCTGTGACCATTTTTTTTCGTCAACACCTTGACTTTGAAAACACATTTTCAGAGAAAAAAATGAGTTTAAATCATAATTGAGTTGAGTAACATATTTTTTTTAAATACTCAAGAATGTTCACTTAATAGGAAATTAGTTTTAGTTCATGCACAAAACTACAAGTTCCTAAAAACGGGCTTCACTTTTTTTGGTAAAAAATTGCCCATATATGGTAATCACATGACGTCCATTGTTGCTTTAAGAAATGGGGTCAAACACAGGTATTCAGCCTTACAAGTGTACGGAAGCCCATAGGGGACCTAAAAAAAAATAAAATTATTTCGTTATCTCAATATATATATCGTTATTTCGATATAATTAAATCGTTATTTCGATATAATTAAATCGTTATCTCGATATATTTATATCGTTATCTCGATAATTATTTATTTCGTTATCTCGATATAATTATATCGTTATCTCGATATTTAAATCGTTATATCGATATATCTATTTCGTTATCTCGATATAATTACATCGTTATCTCGATATTTATATCGTTATCTCGATATTTATATCGTTATATCGATATATTTATTTCGTTATCTCGAAATAATTATATCGTTATATCGATATTTATTTTGTTTATCTTGATAAATTGACGCGTCACGTGTTTATTCCAACATGGCGTCTAGGAATGAAGAGGAACCGAACGTGAGTGTGATTGTTGTATTTGTTTATATCGATTTGTTGCCTTATCATAAGTAAAAGTATTTTTCTTTATCTTTGTGAATGTTCGGCATGTATATACTATATTAAATGTATTCTATTTATGGTTCGCAATACAGGAATCGTGAAGTAACAGGACTTTGGTCCAAAAAGGTCTGCTAAGTATTAAGGTTCTGTCCAAGTCAAAATGTAGGACATCAAAATAGAATTGTCAATATGGTTATTATTTCAAAATTGTTATGATTTGAAAATATATTTGTGTCATTGAAAATAGGCCCCAAACAGTTGAACCAGATATCGAAACAAGGTCTTAAACACCGTGGAAATCCCCATCTTGTTCAACTGAAAGTGAGCACTGTTTCTGTATTAAATGTATTATCTACTAAATAAGCTAGGGTTTTGTCACTTAGATTTATATTTAAATACTATTAAATTCTACATACACATGTAAATAAAATTAAACAAAGAATGCATGAGACTTAGATATTGTTTTTCCGACGGCGTCAGCGGCAGCGTTCACAATTTTCACGTTTATGATTTAGCTGAAGTTACACATGAACCACTGATACTAGATCATAATATTTTTTATGTAGTTGCATTAGTATCCGGTAGTATATTTCGGATACATGATGATTTTACGCCTATGACCCCGCAGTCACGGTCCATTGACTGGTGTTTTCAATGCAAATTCAATGCTAAAGTTTGTGATATTTATAGATTATTTAAATATATTGTATAAATCCATATCGGCCCGGTTATCATCCCGATACCCGATATCGGCTGAGTCGTAGTCGGGAAGGCGCAAAAATTTTGGCCGGGTATATAATTTACAAAATATGAAGACTTGGCAAAAATTCATATTTTTTTTCAAAGTAAAAAGTCCACTACGCACCCTCTCAATCCGCCACTGAATGCGCCTCACGGACAATTTGCAATAGGCGAGACGTATCTCTTTGTTAACAGTCATAATTATGGTCATATTGGTTACACCTAGGTAAGGCACCTATAGGGTTCAATTGTAATCAAAGGGGTGACGGTCCGATAGGTTTAGAGCCGAGTTGACCCATCTAAATTTATGTCCGTTTCGTTCCCCTATTAGTGCATGCCCCATTTGCAGCACAGGACTTAGTTGTAAGTTACCAGAAAATTCCAATAACCCAAAAGCTATCTTAATATTACGTTGGGCAACATAGATAGAAGTAACCTATTCATCTGGTATGTGATAAAGGACAAGCTATTTTAGGGCGTTTTGGGCATATCTATAAACAATTCTAAAAAGTAAAAAGATGTGTTCTAGTCTACATCTACATTGTCATTGTACGTTTAACCACAGGCTGACGGGCACAGGGGTTTCTTACAATTTGCCGGGTTTGCAATCCATACGAACCCCGAAAAGGTTCGTATGGATAGTAAACCCGACAAATTGTAACAAACCCCTGTCAATACTCGACTCTTCCGGTGGGTGCAAGAAATTGAGTACTTTTTAGTTTTATAAGATAAAACCAAAAATATATAAAGCAAGTATAAATAGATATAAGAAGATGTGGTATGAGTGCCAATGAGACAACTCTCCATCCAAGTCACAATTTGTAAAAGTTAACCATTATAGGTCAGAGTACGGTATTCAACACGGAGCCTTGGTGCCTTAAAGTATGATAGAAAAAAAGTAATAAAGTAAAATAAATAAAAAAGGGGGTACCCATTCGCTTTTCGTTCATCTGGCCTGAACCAATCCGGCTTCCATGGCGGTACCACTACCAGGGAAATAATCCCTGCCGGCACATGTACAGCTCAAGTCCACCATTTGACCTACTTGGCAAATGGGGGACTGAACAGACTAGAAAGAAAGTGTTGAAAGCTCCCTCTTGAAGAATACAAAGGAGTGAGCCTCACTTACAGTTGCTGGTAAAAAGTTCCAAACGGTCACTGTTCTTGGGGAAAAAACTGTATTTGTAGCCAATAGTCTTGGGTAAAATATTGCTGGTCCTTTACCCTATTTTAAAGCATGATTGAAATGTAAACAACTAAACACTTTTTTTCCTAATATGCACTATTAAAAAGGTACATTTTGTAGTCAACAAAATTTGGGTATTCACTGTTTTTACTGAACACCCCAGATTTGTGGTGTTAAAAAAGCACAGTATACAGGGACTTCCTTTTCAGTTGATGAAGTTGAAGAGGACTTTAGGTTTGCATTCTGTCCCTCAGTCCTGCAAATTAGTTTTCCACATTTTTTTGATGTGGTTGCAGATATTTATTTCACATTGGTACAGTACGTAATTGCCATGACAATTAAGTTACAGATCAAGTTTGCATTTTGTTTTGGTCGGTTGTTTTGTCACTGAGTTATGGCCCTTTGACTAAGAAATATAGTGAATATTATCTGACATTTTTCCACACTTTTTGTCTTTGTGCTTGCAGATATTTATTTTATATTTGGTACATTGCTTTGCCATGATAAGTTACAGATCAAGTGATGCAAGTTCCAATTTCATTTTGGTCTGTTGATTTTCGAGTTATGGCAATTTATAAAAATAGTGTGAATTACTGGCACTTTTTTTTGGCTGTGCTTCCACATATATTTATTTCATGTTGTTTTGAAACATTTCCAAACTGGCTTTGATGATTGAAACACGTGAAATGTAAACAACTCTTATCATGCTCATCACGGGTATAAACATGACATGATTTCATCTTTTTCATGTTGGAAAAGGACAAAATAAAATCCTTTTCTTTGGACAGAACATTTTTAATATTAAAGTCAAAATTCCACTTTATTTTTTATTTCAACATAAACCTTTTTTTTAATTTTTTTCACTTTTTAATTACTAGTAATACATTTGTAGGTGAAAAAAGCTCATACAAACTTCAGATGGTCATCTTTAAAAAATTCTTTAACTTTTTCAAATAGACTTTGATTTTCATAAAACACGACAGCTATCTCATGTTTATACTATTCTCACAAATTCCAAAGTTATTTGATATTTGGTTTATTGCTTTCAAATTTAATGTTTAGCCTTTTTTTATAAAAATATGTGAAAAAAGTTAGATTTTTCAGTTCGGACTACATTCAAATGGACACCTTTAAAAAATGTATAACTTTTTTAATTCAACTTGAATTTTTATAAAACATGACATCCATCTCATTTATATACTTATCTTATTGTATTTTTTGTCATTGAACTGTCGATTTTCAAAATGGCGGCCATTTCACAGTTAGCGATGAAGGGTCCTTGGAGCCTCTAGTTATTATACCTGTTAAATGTTTCACTAGGTTCTTGTCCTGATTATGCATGGAATATTTGTGACTGGACATTTAGCAACAAACTCAGCTACTATACATGGTAGACCATGCAATGATATTTTGTCAAGAAATAGATCGTAGGTAGTACATCTGGGTTCACTAAGAATTTGGTCATTCCTACCTACTTTTGATGCTCATATATTTATCAATAACAGGAGGGACATCCTGTGGCTCATAGACACATTTT